>JAOTQZ010000002.1:862232-873947 GCA_026546895.1 Pogonocichla stellata
TGGCCTAAACCTTGGTCCAACATTACAGCAATTAAGCAAAACTTTCAGAACCTCTTTGGCTGTGTTAGCGCGACAGGGGTAAGCCCCCGGCCATCCACTGAAGGTGACAACTAATACCAGCATGTACCGGTATCCCTCTTTGCGTGGTAACTCCGCAAAATCTATTTGCCAGTAATGTCCCGGAAGATCCCCTGCTTTTCTTACTCCTATTATAGCTCTCTTTCTTGTGTCAGGGTTGTTTTGCAGCAGATTTCACATTTACTTATTACTGATTGTATAATATCCGTCATTCCTTTTCCTATTACTACCTTTTTTAGATGTTTCAAGAGATTTTCAACCCCCCAATGTGTAGTTTCATGTTCTCTTTGAACTAACTCACGAAGGATCAGGGGTGGGACTACCACCTGGTTTTCTGGTGTAACAGCCCATCCACTTTCTGTGATTTCAGCTTTAAGAAACTTAATTAGTTTGTGATCTGCTTGGTCATATTTTGGGGTGTACCCCGACAAATCAATCTCTTTTTGTGGAATTACTGCGAGAATACCTTTTTCTGCAATCCTTCTTGCTGCTTTATCAGCAAAGTAATTTCCCAAATCTGGAGTGGATTTTCCCTTTTGGTGACTGTTGGGAGTTGAGGTTTGTTCCCTTACTGTCCCAGTTTAAAGAATTGTTTCCCATTATTATGCTAAGGGAGCCTGCTGGGTTACACCGATGTTTTTTTTCAGGACTCGAGAAAAAGGGGTAGATGGGGGGCTGGCTTCCGGGGGTTTCTCACTCTCTCGCTGGCAAGGACTGAGGAGGAGGACTGCTCTGTCTCTAGCCCACGTGGTCGGAACACTGGGGAAGCCAGGCTCTCTGCTGTAAGACACTGCCCTGCAGTTGCTCCGCATCCAGCCTACTACCTCTAAGACCACAGCTGACCACTAAAAAACCCAAACAGTGAGCGGAGAGCCCTTCCTCTACCCTTTCTCCTTCATCGGACATAGCTGCCACTGCTGCCTCCCCTCCCTCCCGTCTGCCACCTCCGCAGCAGTGCGGGCCCTGCCACGCCTTACACCACCAGGTATAGACACAGGCAGAGCATCTGTGGCTGAAGAAAGGACTGGAACTGAGTTATTTGTTCTGTTCTGTTGCCAATTTTCATAGCTGCTGTTGTTTCTGTTTGTCTGGTTAGATATATTAGTAAAGAGCTGTTATTCCTACCCCCTTATCTCTGCCTGAGTGTTCCTGATTCAAAAATTATAATACTCAGGAGGGAGAGGACTTACATTCTCTATTTCAAAGAGGAGCTTCTGCCTTTATTGGCAGACACCTGTCCTTCAAACCAGGACAATGGGGTACATTACAGGAGGAGAAGTCTTCAGGGCATCCTTCGTCTGAGAGACTTCAGGCTGGCTATTGCTGTGTAGTTGCAGGGGATTTTCAGGGGTGTGGAGGGACCTCCCTCTTCCTTTCTATACAGTTTATTTTAGTGGGTTTTCCACTCTTTTAAAGATGACTAACAACAGGGGAGATTCCCTCTGTGCCCACTTAGAGCTATTTTCTGACTCTGCTCAATAAAATATGCTATCCAGGATAAATACATTTTAATAAGCCAATTTAACCTGTGGGGTTTGTATATTCATTTAATGTTTCTCTCCTTTTTTCCTCGAGAAGACGTGCTACCTGCTCATTGTTTGTAATTAGAAAGACTCTTTGAGGATGGCTTAAGATATTAAACTGACCAAGTTTATTTTGTTTCATCATTAGAATTATACAGAACACAATACGAATGTGCACATCACCAATCCAAAATGAGTGTTCTGTTGAAATGATTGCAATAGGAATTGAGTAAGCTCTGCCAGATATATTACTCCAGTTGTATTTGTACACACTTATTTACAGTATAGCCATTGTCACAGATAGTTTGCAGGACTGGATGGATGACTGGTCTGGCCCCAGAGGGCATTTCTCATGTACCTGCCTTGTTAAAGCCCTCAGAAGCCCAGGAGCATTCCTGCATGGCTTATTTCAGGACATCCCTAAGCAAGGATGTGCTGCCAGCTGTCCTTCATCGTACAGCACCTGGGAGCACCACCATCTAACTGTCAGGTGAGGCATCTCTCATGAGAATATAGTTCACAAGCATGCAGTTTAATTGAAATATAAAACATTATGGACACTGGCTAAAAATACATCATTTTGACCAATATGATATGAGGTTGCATTGGGATGTCTTGCTCCCTTAGTCTTTCATAGAATTCCTGTAGGAGCTAAAAGTAAAGGTTGTCTTAGAAGTGTGATGTGAGGGAAAAAAGCGTTCTTCGTTTCAGCTGTTCTTTAATGTGAATATTGCAAGAGGAGATGCCATTGTTGGGTAGAAGGTTCTTAGAAGGCCAAACCCACTGTGAAAATCTGTTTCAGTACTAACCTGGAAGCATGAATTTAGTTTCTCAGTGGTTACTCATCAGTTCTGAAAAAACCTAGAAATTGTTTCCAGGCTCAAATTAGACAAAACAATGTGTGCTCTGTGACACACTGGACCTCACTTTTATGGCAAGAACCTCCAGTTTCTTTGGCAGTTCAAAGCAGAGCTCCGTAGTGCACTGAAAGTTTGGTGGTAGCTTCATAAACATTCCCAAACTGCAATATATCTAGCAGTGAGCGATTTGATTACATATATTAAGTGGATTGAAATTGCTCCTTATATATGGCTTGATCAAAGCTTCATCTGGGGTTTTGGCATGGTGAAAATGGAAGGAGCTTGAGACAGGGAATGGAAGATCTTCTGTATACATTGAAGCCAGAGGACTTGGGTTTTAGGGATTTAATGAATACAAACTCCCCCTATTTTTTCTATATTTGCTGTGAGCACTAGTTTTGTCTGCTGGATGATGGGTGGGCAAGAAGTATAGGGTGTGTTCTGGGTGAGCTGGAAGATGAGTGAATCCTCTGCAGAAATAAAGGGTTGGGCCCAGGTACATCAGATCCAGACAGGGCTGTTCTACTTGGATGGATCTCTTCTGGGATGTTGCAGCACATAAGGTAAGGTAGTCATTGAAACAGTTTCTGAGCAGTGTTTGCTAATATAGCTACTCAAAATGGCAAATATATTGAAAGCTGAAATCCGTGTTGAAATGGTTTTCTCTTTTGGACCAAGTGGGTTTTTTAGATGATAAGTGGTGTATTAGCCAGTGCAATTCCAGGGCAAAGAACTTTCAAATTTGATTGTTTATAAGTATTGGGACCTTTCTGTCATGTAACTCAGTGCCATCAATGGCTTATCTGAAACTTTTACTGAGGTCTGTAACTGGAGACAAGACCATTTTCATACTTAATATATTTCACCTGATTAGAAGCAGGGTCCAAAAAGTCTCCTTCACAGTCAAATAAGGAGGTGGTAAAGCTAGTCCAAGTATCATTTCAAACTAAAGAATACTTTGCTTTTGTTAGACTATATTTTGTAAGGATTATGGGAAGATTATGGGAACAAAAGTAGGAGTAACTGTGGAAGTGCAAATAAGTGTGTCTGTGACTGAAGAGTAGCTGGATAATGTCCATCTCATAATAGTCCAAGATATGGCAGAGGAAATTGCAAGTCTGGTAGAAAGGAATTTTCCTAACCTGTGAACTCCAGCACTTTATGGTTGGGGGATAATGCCTGTAGCACCTTTTGTTACAGAAAGGGAAAAATAATCTGGGCAGCTCATTAGCGTCACCTCAGTTATATGTAGAGATTTGAAACAACAGAGAACAAAGAAAGGCAAGTGGAGAATGCAAAAATTAAAAGCAACTGGAGTTTTTCAAAGGTGAATTGTACCAGGTTACATGATATTTTTCTTTTACAAGGTAATTCCTCTGCAAAGGAAGTGAAGTGTAGAGATTCAGTATAGCAGGGTTTCAGTGCCACTGAGCTGTGCAGGAGTCTAAAAGAATCTGAGGGAGAGAGGAATTTGCAGGTAGACTCTCAAGTGGTAGGGAACAGTTTAAAGAAGAGGCCACAGAGCTGCCACCTGAAAGGGCAAGGGCTGAGCTGGAGGAGTCGTGATGTTCCTGCTGTGGTATCTGGAAAGTGTTCCTGTTTAATTGTGCCATTTATAACTTTGTCACCAGAAGTCACAGCATGCTAAAATGCAGGCTGAGGATATCAGCAGGGCAGCATTGTTGCCTGCTGAAAAGAAGGTTTGAAATAATATCCTGGTAAAGCCAGACAGACCTTCAGGTGGCGTGTGAGCAGTTAGACAAAATACAGCAAGGCAAAGGGCAAAGTGAAGGAAGTTAACACCTCAGAACACATTCCTTAGATGAGACATCCTGATGTAGCCTCTTATGCTGAGTAACAGTTGCTTGCTTTTTTAGAGTTTTAATTAGGTGATGCCAAGCTACTGTTTCTCATAGCTTGTCAACCGAGTTTCATGTAAAGTTGGCTGGAGTTACTCCAACAGTTAGAGGTGGATCAGGCAATTTGTTCTGGGGGACACTTGCTTTTTCTTCTGCAGTTGTTAAAGGTATTGTATGGATTGTATGAAGGGCAATGCAGAAAGATAATGGTAAATGCATGTAATCTCTGTTTAATATCTACATCAAGAGCAGGACTTTCTGATGGCAGCACTGCTCAAGGCAAAATTTCTATTTTGGGGGGAAAAAAAAGCAAAGAATTTTTTAAATTATTTATGAAATTTTGGAAAAAGTGAAGTCAGTGTTTGGGAATGTGTTGCTTGTCAGAAAAGTTTTTGTTGTTCTACCGCTTCCTAAAAAACCTGATTTTTAAAAAACTAAAATTTTTAGATGTTTGGAGGGCAGCTTAATAAACACTGGTAAAAATTTCAATATTAAAAATACAATAATCTTATCTATATACATACATGCTGCATTTATATAGTTTAGTTAGTACTTTTTAAAGTTAAATAGAATTATGATAAAACATTTAATATTATCATGTCTCTATTCTCAGCTCTAGCACAGGAGGTTTTTAGAGGTAGATTGTTGAGACCTACTTTGCAGTGGCTACGACAAGTTATTGTTGGGCTGGGGAATGTATTTCCAGAAGTGGTGCTGTTGGGAGAAGTACAGATTTGCATTCTTCTGTGTTTAGACTTAGAAATAGGGAGAGAGGAGATGTAGGACTTGCTTTTTTCTGTAATCACTGGTGACTCACTTTGAGAAGATTTTTGATCTTGGGTCACCGTAATTAACTTACAATTCCAAACTAATGTGTCAGCCTATGTAGCATATGTTTCAGAAAGCCCAGTCAGCCAGTTTATACTAGCCTTGGGAGTAGACATACAAACTAAAAAAAAAACCAAAGCAGATTGAGGTGCTGAACATTAGGCATCTGTTTCAAGAAAAATACTACTACCTTTAATCTGTCTTCCTTTAGTTTCTTCTTTATATCAGACCCCAAGTTGCAAACCAAGCTTATCTTGACATTTTCCTTTGCTTTTTTCAAGGAAAAAAATCTTGCTGCTTCCATTCATCAGAGTTTTGGACAGAGCAAGGGCAGAGAATAAAATGATTAAGCCTAGGTCAGAACCTCTCTTGATTCTTTGTGACTTCCAGAACTCCGTTCTAAGCCACACAGATACACCTACAGCACCAGGAATTAATCATCTGCTGAGAGATGAGTCAGATGGAGAGTGAAAAGCCGTTAGTTTTATAGAATAGCTCCTATAAAACTATTAAAAAAAGCTTTTCCTCCTTGAAATTCCATTGCTGTTTGATTCTTTCTGAGAGATGAGTTGAAACTGAGGATAAATTCAGTTTCAGCATTTTCATATTCTTTGCAGTCACTGCCAGGAAAGTGCTCAAGTCTTATGCAATAGTGGTCTGGACTCCTTTCAAGGTTTGCTTTGGTCGTCACGGCACTGTAATGATCTCAGCTCCATACATCCCCAGTGCTGGACGCAATCTGCTTGGAGAGGCTTCTCTGTACAGGGATGAAACTTCAGAAGCAATCACAGGATCATAGAAACCCCTGAGCTGGAAGGCCCCCATCAGGATCATCCAGTCCAGCTCCTAGCCCTGCACAGAACCATCCCCAAGAGTCACACCATGTGGCTGAGAGCATTGTCCAAACACTTTGTGAGCTCTGTCAGGCTTGGAACTGTGACCACTCTGCTGTGGAGCCTGTTCCAGTGCCCAAACATCCTGCGGCTGTGAAACCTTTTCCAAATACCCAACCTCCCCTGACACAGCTTCATGCATGCCCTCAGGTCCAGTCTGTGAGTTGTATTTTCAGGAACCCTCCTGTGTGGCACTGGACCAAATGGATGGAGTGGCTCTACGTGTAGCACAGGTACAGCACAGGCACAGCTGTGTTCCCACCCCTGAGTATCCCCACCTGGCACAGTGGCAGCCTCGCCCAGCAAACAAGCAAACAGTGCTGCATGTTGTGGACCCCAGATGCAGCAGCCCACAAAAGCTTGCTCATGTGCCTTCATATAGTGAAACCTTCCTTCCCCCCCAGTGTCCTGGTGTTCCCGTTGATCCTGCTGCATACATGGACTTTTTGTACCCCCACAGATCCTGGGAGATGCAGATGCCAAGAAGCAGGCTCTTCTTTCATGTGTCCCCCGCTATTGTTTAGAGCACCCTCTAAGCACCCGACTGGTTTTATTTTAATCTAGAAAGATACACAATGTGATTCAGAATTCGCCTTTGCCTCTCCAGTTTTTAGGAATGGCTGCCTTGTCTAATAATTTTCAAGAAGTTGCAGTGATTTCCCCATTCCCCTCAGACTGCCACGTTACTGGCTCCTCATTCCAGAAGGAGATGGTGTTGCCTAATGGCTGGAACATTGTAGCCTTGTCACCTTTTTAATAGCACCTCTCTCTTACTATCCATATGACCTACAGCACAGGGGCTAAGCTATTTCTTTATCATTTTTACTGTCTGTGAAATAAGATTAAAACCACCAACTTTATGGGATGTTGTAAAGCTTTAATGGCTCAAAAGTACTTTGAAATTATCAGGTAAATGATTGCAAATAAATGCCCACAGAGTATTATAATTCTCTAATTCTCCTCTGACGCATGATGTCTGGCTAGTAAATGTCCCTTCTGTGTTTGTTTGGAGTTTTTTAGTAGCTAAATTGCTTTAGCATGGAGAAACAGGAATAGTTCATGCAAACACAAAAACCTCTGAAAATGGAAAAAAACAGTACTTATATGAGAGAGGGAAAGAATGACTCAGTAATTAGTTTTTGGAAGAAAACATTTGATAGGGAAAGTGGATAAATTTAAAGGTCAGTCCTGGTTACAAAATAATATTCAGAGTACTTAATACAATACCAATTTTTCTGTTATTTCATCCCTATGAGATAAAATGCTTGCAGTTATTCAGGCAGCAGACTCTTCCCTTAAGAAATTCAAGCAATCCAAATCATATTTGCCTCTCCCTCATTGAAGGCATATTTCCACAAACTCTCACCTCTCTCTCCACCCTCAGGGTTACTGCATGGAGATTATAATGAGAAGAAAACCTGATATATTCTTTGTCTTCAAACTTGTAGAATTGTGATACCCAAAGGAATCAGTACTTTGTGACTTCTCTATTTTGTTATGAAGAAATGTTAAACATCTTTAATACATTAAATATCGTGTTGTCCACGTTTGGCTCCTGATTGCAACATGCTTGCCCTTTATTCCCTAGAAGAATTTGCTGAATACCTTTCTGTAACTTTCCACATTGCTATCAGCTTTGCAGTGCTGTGCCTTATTTGTATAATTGGAAGCTTTTCCAGTTTTCTGGGTAATTGTACCATCTAAGGCATATTACTCTGCTTTGCAGCATGCAGATTCTTCTGAATAATTTCCTATGTTAATAAAGCCTTTTATTTTTGTATTAAAAACTCTCCAAACCTGATTTAAACTATATGCATAGTATGTTCTCAGAGGGGTCCCATGCAGCCCTTGACTGCATTTCCATTAACACCAAGAAAAATTCCTTTTCTGCTTGAAAGGGAGTAAGTGATAAAGTGCTGTTGGGGTGTTGGTGATAGTATCAAGCTGCACAGCATTTTTAACAGATAATACTGAAACATGAGGCAGATTTACCCAAAAAAAAAAAAAAAAGACAGAGAAAATACTCAAAATAATTTAAACTGAATTGTTGTGTAAGCCAGTGACAGGACACCAAGCCAGGAATCAAGCAAGTCTGTGCTCTGTTCTGCCTTTTGCCTGGAAATCATGTTCTACCCCAAGTCAACAATTTAGCTAGGACACAAAACAACGTTTTTACTTAGTAGACAGTGAGTGAAGCTGTAAGTACTGCAAGTGGTTGACTGCAGGAATGTTGCTTGACTGTCTCAAGGTGCAAAGTTTTTAAGGATTAAGTGTACCTCTGATTTAAAATGTAAAGCTGTCTGATAAAAAGAACATGTGCTGCTCAGTCATGTCATTTCCTTTCCATTTCTTTTCAATTTGCATTTGGTTATTAGAGCAAAAATGAATATTTTTAGAAGTTTGGGGTGAAAACAAACAAAATAATCGCCAAGACAGTGCTATATTACTGAATCATAACTTTGCTCTTCCAGGAGGGTTTGTGGCGAGAAACGGATGTATTATCCCAGGGAGATGGCAGTGGGAAGCCTTTTCCCTTTCTTTCATTGCATGGAAACACAGTTCTGTATGCATGGTAGATACCACTTTCTGCAAGAAGGAAAGAGGTCACCTGAACAGAGCGCTGAGCTGAAGCCTGGCCTGAGAGCATATGGACTTTGTTTCTCAGCCAGAAGGAAGATGTGCTTGAACCTTCACAGCTGATTTCTTCAGATTCTTCCAAAAATGAAAATTCTACTTGTCAGAAATTGGAGGTCTAAAATGTCTGCTTCATTTTGTTTAGACTGAATGACTGATCTCTTGCTTTTCAAGAACATGGTGACTTGTCATCCCAGTATGGAAAAACATACTGTTGCTTTTCTCTAAAGGATTTAAAAAAACTGCAGTGACCTAAAAGCCCAGAAGGTGACAAATCCTGTGTAAATGAAAAGATGAAAACAAGACAAAAACAAATACAGGAGTACTGCAAATCTCCTTTTGTTTAGTTAAGAAAGAATGCTTAGGAGCCAGAAGCTGCTGCAGTTTTACTGAAAGGCTTAGATTTCAAGAACAGAAGTTTTTTGAATTTACAGAAATTTTCAGCATCTGATTTTTTTGTCCCATTGGAACAGGCATTGGTATATGTGTTGAACAGGGATTGGATTATACATGTTCTTTAAATTAAGTACATGCTTAACTGTCTAGTTAGATCAGGGTCTTAGTAGCCTGGATACGATGAGAAGTACCTCAGATCCAAGGATGTGCAAACAAGCTGGAGAATTATATTGAGTAATCTGAATTTAGAATGCAGCAGGTTAAAATTCCTCTGAAAAAGATATGCAGAGAACAAGTAAAAAAACCAATGAGACTTCACAAGGGACTACTCAAAAAACCTGAGGTTAACAAATGAACTCTGGAAATGGAAAACAGAGGTGGCAGCTACTTAAGAACATAATCTACGTTACTGCTACCAGGAAAAAATAGGAGTTAAAAGCCATGATGAGTTAAAACAAGGCAGAACAATTCAGGGATGAGGAGCATTTATAAGGATTTTAATAGTACCATGAGCAAATGTGAAATGGCCTGATAATCACTGAAAGTAACCCAAAACCTTCCACATTGCAGATACTCAATTTCCTTTTCAACCTATTTTAGCAGACAGATAGGGATTTCAAGTAAAGTATCAACTGATCAAAACAGAGAAAAGATGTCTCAAAACCAAGAGTGCTTAGTAATCAGCAGATGGAAGTGTATGCATCAGTCTCCGGTGTACAAAGAAACAGGCAATAGAGAAAAGCACGGCTAGAAAAAAGGAGAAGAATGCTTTTGCCTTCTCAAAGCTAGGGACCCCTGAAAATTTAATCCAAAAAATGTGACTCCTAACAAGGTTGATACAGCTTTCCAAGAGTATTCTTCTGCCTAGCATTGCTATGGCTACAAAATGAGTCACAAGTTGCTGTGGGGAAGTTGTTTTTTAACCACTTAGAATATGTGTCAGTGGGCCACTTGCGATGGCATTTACTGGCATTCACAACTCTCAACTCACAAAGCCCTTTGGAGCATCCTTGGGATCCCACACTGAATCTCCATCCATTTATCTAGTTTGTCATCTCTTATGTGGCCATCAGCATGAGAGCATTTTCCAGATGAATAAAAATAATGGAGACCAGTTGGAAGAGCAAAACTTGGTCCGTATAATCCTGTAGCCCCCACAGAAATAGTGAAACATGGTCTCTATATAGTTCATATGCTCATGGCTTCAATGGAAATGTGTGTCCTCCTGTTTCTTCTGCGTTCTCTGTTCTTCAAGAAGTCTTCAGGCACGGCAGCACACAGACAGCCACACATCCATGCACCACCCGTGAACGAGGGAACTGGAAACTCTGGGTCAAGGAGGTGACCCAGGTGACCCAGGTGAACAAAGACTAAATAGAAGGTGGATGAGGTCGGAAGTGCCATGGCAGGGAGGACACAAGTAAGGGTAGACTGGGCAGGGAGGAGATGTGGGTAGGGTGGGTTCAGTCTCCAGTTCAAATTGGTTTGGGAGCTATGCTGATGTTCCTCAGGACTCTTAGATCTACACCTAACACTGCTGGCTTGAGGAGGCCTGAGGGGGTCTGGCTGAGGAGGTGGAAGAGACAGGCCTAGATGAAAATAAGCTGAAGTACAGCATGTTGAGCCAAGGCTGTGAGAGAGACCCACTTCTGCCTTAAGGATCTGCAAAACAGTGAGATTTCTGAGTTCACAATTTTTCTGCTGCCAGCAGATGCCTGGGGAGGCAATTAACATGTCCACGTCCCTGGAGAGCTCTGGCAGCCTACTTAGACCATTCTTTGTTTCTCCTTGCCCAGACACAGAAGGATGGCGATGCTGCAGACAGTGGAGATGAAGGTATTTTGCTGCCACTGCTCACTAGGTAGTACCATCCACCCTGTATGTTGAAACACAGAAAAATGTAGTACTGGCATTCAGGGCCCTTATGTCCCTAGAAGATGTACTTGCAAGGGTAAAATTAAACAGCATGGATTATTTTAATTCTGAGTTTCTTCAGCAATGTTTTGGGAGAAACCTTAATACCCTCTTTTGAACAGAGATTGTTGTGTATAATTTCCTGGCTTTACTTCCCTGCCACCCTCTTTCTGCAGGCTACTTGTGTGGAAATATTTCCTCCTGTACTTCCTCCTTCCATCTGTGCCACTCTGCTTTTGAAGTATGATGGATTCTTCCCTCTCAGCACCTGAGTCCAGAAAGAAGCACCAACAGGGCAGACGAGACCCCGCAGGTGTGTGGTCTTGTATGACAGCTGTGCTCAGCATGGGCAGCATCCCTGAGCAAGCATACAGTGGACCTGGGCCAGGGCATCCATTAGTATCTTCAATCCATACTGTTTCAGAGGTTTTCCAGTAATTAAACCTCAGGCAGATTTGTAACATGGGAGAAGGTAGGAGTAGGGATAAGTAGGATAAATGGGAGTATTTCAGCTGTCAATATATTGACTTAAGTAAGCAGGTGTCTCTTGTAAAATGCCAGTAAATGAGACTATGTCATGTGAAACCTGATGTTCTTACCATGTTGTCCTGGTTTGAAGGACAGGTGTCTGCCGATAAAGGCAGAAAATTCCCTTGAAATAGAGACTTTAATTCCACTCCCCCCAAGTATTATAATTGTTTGAATCAGGGACTCTGAGGCAGAGATAAGG
>JAOTQZ010000002.1:874047-934603 GCA_026546895.1 Pogonocichla stellata
CCGGCCAGCTCCATTGGCATGATAATGGGAAAAATTCTTTAAATTGACACAGTAATAGAAAAACACTCAACCCCCAATACATGTATACTAATAACAGAGAAGGACTGCCTATGAATATTTGTGGAGCCAGAAAGGGCAGGGTGTATAAATTCAGGCTCTGCTGTATAGCATGCTGCTTCCATGGGCTTTTGTTTTAGCATCATCACCCAGTCTTGGGAGTGAGCATATGGCCAAAAATTAAGGCAATCTAGGAGTGCGTGGATCTGCAGCTTATCGTTGGCAGTGCAGCATGGTGCAGGGCATTGGTGAGGACAGCAGCTCTTGGTCCCCATTTTGGTCTCACCCTGCACTGTGTGCAGGTGATGGGCCCATTCAGCTCACATCCCACCAGTAGGCAGAAATGGCTTATGGTTCTCTGCTGCAGCACTCAGTCAACTCTGTGAAATGCAGGTCCTGGAGCCTGCAGAATATAACCTTGGGTTTTATACATTGCTGAGAGGTTTATGTGGCCATCTGTCTTGAACCAATGACATATCACAAAGTTGTTTCTTCAAAAATTATGCAATATTTCCATAAATATAATTTGTGTTTTGGATTTCTGGATTTTGCTATTTATCTGTTCTAGTGAATAATGGAAATAATTTTATATAAGTGACAGTAGAGGAAAAATTCAATGCCATGAATTAAAAATAGTTTTGAGTTTTTTCAGTATGCATACTGAAACGTTATCTGGAGTTTGCAAATTATGGATTGTAATTTGAGGCTTTTAGTCGTGTGTTGTTGTGCTGTCTGTCTGTCTATCTATCTCTCTCTCTCTCCCTCTCTATTCATCTACAGGAGCCAAAACAAAGCTCATCTTGTCACTGCTGATCTCACTTCCTTTTTTATTTCACTTTGATCTATTTAGGATTTTTGACTCTGAGCTCTCCTCTTGTCCAGAGAGTGATATTTAAAGGACTTTAGGAATATTATGTAAAATTTAATAAATAAGTCTGGAGAGGTAGATGAGTACAGTTCTCCCAGCTATGATTAAGGAAATAAGATGTTTATGTAAAAATGGGATTCAGGTGTTAAATAGCTTCCAGAGTTGGCCTGAGACATTTTAGACTGTAGGGACTGGCTGATATGCATGTTGAAAAGCATTGCAAGAAAGCTGTATGAGCCATGTGTTTTGAAATGTGATACTAAAAACTCATCCAAGGACCCACATTCAACACTGCAAACATAATCCCATTCTTGTTTTAACATTTCAGAAGGCATTATGGTTCTATTAGGAATTTTGTATTTGGCTTTCATTTTGGTTGGTTTTAATTAATTAATTCAGCCAGCATGAGTGGATTATATAGTGATAGAAGTATCAACAAGGACTTTTCTGTCAAGATTGTGGTGGTGTGAGATGCTGCGTAACTCTCAGGGTGAAAGTAGTGTCGCAGCAAAAACTGAGATCTAAAGGTAAAATTTGAATACCTACAGAAGCATCTAGAAAGTAACCTTTTTCAGACATGCTGGATATTTTTAAAGTATATGTCATACAGAGAGACATACTTACCTCTTGAAAACCAAACTTACCTCTTGAAATGCACATATTACTGAGTTTACCAGTTGACTTGGTCAGGTACTTGGGAGAAGAGATTGATCTACAGGTTAGTTATTTCACAGGTATTGTATGTTCATTGATAATTGCTAAAAGACCAGGAAAGAGGTGAAGTTTTGTACCTTAGAGCAGGAGCACAGGACATGCCTAGAATAAGGTGGAGAATACACCAGCTTAGAAATGAAAGCAACATTAATGTCAAGGTGCTAACATCTTGTGGCAGTATTAAGAAACAACCTAAATCAAGACCAAACACTGGTGGTTTTTCATGTAAGATAAAGCTTTTTTCTGCTGTTCTTTTTTTATTGAGCAGTTGAATTTCTCAGGAGAAAGAAGCATATAGGGATTTTGGCATTGGTATGCCAATTTATTTTATTGATCCAGTTATAAGTGCAGTGCAAAACTGTGTTAAAAAGCTGTAGGGACCAATTCGTGGAAAACGTGTAACTAGTTCCATGGGAAGGCTGGCTCTTCCAGGCAGGACCAACACAGCTCACTGGGTTGTAAATGTGCATCACTAAGCCATCAAAAAGTTAACGGATTCCTGAGAGCAGCCCAGCCATCAGCTATCTGCATATTAATTAATCAATCAAAAACTCTTGGGCTTGCAAAAGCTACTTTTTAAAATTGGTCTCATTAACTGTCTTTATTTGCATGCCTCAAAAAACACTTGTTTTGCATGAAGATGTTAACAGAGGGTTCTCTGCTTTGATTACAGATTTATGATTTTGGATATATGTTACAATATTTTGTGGTTTTCTATTTTTGGTTTTTTGACTTAATCCAGGCCAATCAACTCAGCCTCTTGAATTAACAGAGGAACTACAAAATATCACTTAATAGCAAGCAAAATGAGTGCTATACAATACCAAGGTGGATCATTTTAGTGAGTTCCCATCTATGAATTCATCAGACTTCTTGGAAGCAAAACAACTTTGTCCTGAAAATAAAAGCATCCACAAAGGGCATCAAATCTCCCTAATGTGGCAATTTTAATTTTATTTTTATAGTCTTGATAAATGCTCACAGAATAATAGTGATTGAGTTCCTTTATACTTCAGTTTATAAATTTCTCAGTGAACTATTCTCTGGAGGTGTTACGGAATGGGTTTATTTTAATTGAAAACCTGGGAATGCTGGGAAGTGTGGGATGTTTATATGCTCAATTCAGATTTTCTGCCTGCAAGGAGCTACCGTATCTTCAGGATAAGCTTTTGTCTTTCTCCTTCCCCATCCCTGTGGTGGGCTGCCCTCCTGGACCTTCTTTCTCATGCGTAGGGAAGCATGGATGGGTGTCTGTGCAGCCATGGCTGCTTCTCCTCACCCTGACATGGCTGCTCCCATTCACTGGTGCACTCCAGAGTCTCTCAGCTGCTTTCCTTGTCATCCCACTGTGCTCCTCATTTGGACTGTCTGCCTCATTTGGACTCCTGCAGCCCAGCTTTGTCCTACTGTTTAAAGAGGCAAGGCTGAGTGTCAAGGCCAAGAAGTGTCAGGAGCATAAAGAAAAAGTTAGAGGGATCTCTGTGCGGAGCAACATGCAGCCTGAAAAGGCATAGAGATATGTCAGAATGCTAGTTCCTAGGCTACAAACAACTAGCATGTACAGAAGGAAAAATTTCAATTTTAAAAGGGAAAAAAGTATCCCAGGAGTAGGAATATTTCAGTCCGCACATTGATGGTTTTTTACAAGCTGACATTTCTGTCAGATATACAAGCGATATTTTTGTCAGATTATTGAAATATCATCTCCCACTGCACATCCTAGCTCTGCTCCTCAGCTCTGAGATGCTTGTGGGTCTGCAATGCCAAGTGGCTGGAGCTGCCCCTGCTGCACCAGGTTTTGTTTTGGTCTCAATGCCCTCCAGTGCCATGAAGGAGAAGCCCACTCGTGCCCCCCTCCTGGATGGTGTCCCTTGGTGTGCACGCAGGCCCTGTGGGCAGGGTCCATCTTCCTCTGGGGCCGGCACTGGGTAGCCCCACTCCAATGCCAGCAGGATGCGTATGGGGATTGTCACGGCCAAGTACCAGGAATGGTGTGGAGGGAGCTCGTCATGCTGCTAGGAGGCTTGGCTTTGCTGTGATTAATTATGAAAATAAAACAAAACAGAACAGGTTATTTGCAGGAAGGAAAACAAATCCATGTTGGGGGTTGCTGGGCCTAGAGTCCCAGTGGCTGAATACCCAAATGTTCCTGGCTCCACAGGCCCCTGCTGCCCACACGGTTCAGGAGCTTATGGTACTGCTAGCCAAGCACCAGGACTTCCCTGGGGTTTGAGAAAATGTCTGCTACTTGCTGAGATGGAAAATAAGTGGGATAGCCCTTCAGTTGTGATCATGTGGACACTACATCACCCCCTCTGGCAGGTGGAGCAGTGCCACAATGCCCTATGGGGCATAGATGGTGGGAAAAGAGCCCCCCCCAGCCAAGGTGGCAAGTGCCCAGTCAAAATGAGACCATTGCATTGACTGATCGGAGTTCAGTGTGACTCCTGTTGGGTTTTCTTTATTTAGAAAGGTCCTGGGTCACAAATAAATCCAAGTGGAGGGAGGCAGATCACTGGGGAGTGATCTGAGGTGCTTCAGGGATGAACAGGATGCTGCTGAGCTCTGCTGCTGCTTGCTGGAAGCCAGGAGTAGCCAGGAAGGAAGGATCCACACTGAACTGATCCATGGTGGGGCTACCATCGAGATCCAGCCGCCTATGGCCAGGAGAAGGTAAAAATTGCTTCTGTAAAAATTTTGCTGTGCAAAATTTCTTCTGATCTCTCCTTTTTGGTCCCAGGGTGCCAGCAGCCACCTCGAGGAGTAAGTGCCTTCTGCAAGTACTTACAGAAAGGTACAAAAGGAAAGTTAGTGTGTGTAATCAGTAAATCAAATATACCATCTGGAAACCGCCAACCTCAGTTATAACCCAAGCTGGATTTCTGTTACACAAAGAGTTTTTAAATTATGGAGCAATTTCCAAAGTCAGCAATAAAAAGCATTGCATATCAGCTGAAGAGAAGATAGACAAATTTATGGAAAACGAGGAAACCTGAGACACAGCCACTGGCTTGATTTATGTAGTTGGGAATAGATGGTGAGATATCAACGTATTGTATGATGTCTGTATTACTTACTGTTGCAAATGCAGGTTTAGATGGACCTTTGCTTTTGGCTCTGATATACCTATGCTTTAGTAAAAAACAATTGCTTCCATAACACAGGAAGAAACAATGAAACGATAAAATCTAAGTATATTGGAAACAAGCATTCTGTATGAAACTTGTGGTTTGCTGTCCATTTCACAAGATTTAATCTTCTCTCTAAGCAGGGATTTTTTGGCAGCTCTGGTGATTCCACATTATGTTTTTGTATGTTTTGCTGTAGGGTATAGCCTCATTTTGTTCCTAGTTTCGACACAAAGAATTGAATAAGTAAATATGAGTGCATGTAAAGTATACACACAAAGATGCATATACACATATTTTGTTTAGCAGTACGTATTTGTGAAATCAGACAACAGATGGTTCTATGATACTGTGAACATTCTAAGACTATAAACTGCAATTTCCTAGTGTTCATAAGCTTAAAAGTTTTTGAAAAACTCTTTGGGGACTATAACATACCATTTTCTGGTATATTGAGTTTCTAATTAGATTTCATTGTCTGTTATTTTTCCATGCAGCCTGTCTTATTGTCTTCTTTTCAAGCCTTGCTCTTGGATGACAGTTAATGAAGCAGGAGCTTTCTTGTTTTGTCTGTCTTTCTTAGGTGAGTTCAAAACACTGAAGTTTTTGGTGCTCTTACGCATTTTAAACCAGTCTTCCTCCTGCAAGGAAGATGTGTGGTGTGGCCCTGGCCAGACTACCGGCCAGCAAGAAGCAGTCAAGGATAGTATATCTTGACATGACACTTTAACCCATACCTCAGGCTCCACTTGAGCTGCTGGTGTCATGCCTTGGGAACAGGAGGGCTTGTGTTAACAGGTCTAAATTCAGATGAAGTTGTATGCACATGGCATAGCTGGGAGGCCGATGTGGAGAACCAAAGGCACTGGTAGGCGTTCAGAATTTTCATATAAAATACCATGATAACGAGAAGTGATTCTTGGGGTTAGTGTGGATATTAGAGTTGAGGACGTCCCCAGAGATACTAAACCTTACCTTCCGCAGCACCCTTTGGAGGATGATTACAAATGCTCTTCAGGGAGATGTAACACAGACCTTAGTTTTTATTATATATTTTAAGTAATTATATTTCTTTTAAGATAGAGATTATGAAATGATATTGATTGATTCCTGACTGTTGCAATACATGCCATTTTCCATCCAAGACAATAAAATGCATTACAAGTGCCTTTTAAATGAAAGAGACAGCAAGACCTTCATGTCCAGCAACATCGGCTGGGAACATAACCTAAATTGAAAATGTATGTTATTGTTGTGGGGAGAGAAACTGAGAAGTCTTTGAGTGACAGGAAGTATCAAAAAAAGTTAGTGCTGAAATCAGTAAAACAACCATGCATGACAGGAGGAAAATGAGCAAATGAGCAGATAACTTTTTTTTTTTTTTTTTTTAAATATGAGGTGGAATAGAGATGGACAAAGACAAGATAGAGATGGGGGAAGTGGGGAGGTGGGATTATCTGTATATTGACAGAATTGTTTATTTGCTCCTGGCAAAAATAAATCCCAGCATATATTCCCTCTAGCTTTTTCTTATTTACAGAGATAGAAAGCCTAATCTATTGCCAAGACCCATTTCAATTCGAGTCAAACAGTATATCTTGCTTATTGAATCAGGGAATAGTGTGTTTTATGAAGACAGAGAAGAAAAGTTTACTCTTGCAACCTTCTCCTGTTTATTAGTGTTTGTAGTTACTACCAGTACCACAATGAGAGAGCCGTATTTTAGACATAGCAAAACAATTCAAATAAATAAATAACATCTATTGAAAAATAATGAATTTGTCCTGTACTCCACCATTGTGACTATGTGGGATGGCTCTGTGACGAGGAGCACAGCATTTTCAAACACTTCTTGTTTTGATGTGTCATGCGGTTAGCTCGATTTTACCTGTGTTAAGTTTGAAAACATTTCTTATGTGTGTTTTATGCTTTGCCTGAGCTCAAGCATCTCTAAGTACTTTCAATCTTCTCATAAATACACCTTTGTATTCTGCCTAATATATAAACATCACGACCCACGTCTGAGAATGTTGGGAATTTTATTACGTTCATAAAGTTTTAGTTGCGGTCTAGTCCAGTGAGTCCAAAATAAATAAACACAGAGAGCAAAAAGAGTAACAATTTTTACTTATTTTGTTCTCCTCTTCCCTGAGAGTTTCCCCAGTACTGGTTAAGTACTTGCTGCAGTGGTTTCTGTGGCTTGCTATCAAAGTATCTGCAAGCCAGTAAGTGAGAGGCACATGCAGATTGTAAAAGAAACTGGTAAGTAAGTTGAGAAAAGTAACTGAAATAGTCCTATTAATGAATTTCACTGATTTACTTGGTCTCTTTCCATCTTAAGGATGGAAAGAAATTGTGGATAATTGTGAATGACTTCCGTCAGTCATGCTCCCTCTGTTGCTGCTCTGAGTGAAGGTGCTTGTTCAGGACAGCTTCCTAAGACCTATGAATGGAACATGCAAACAATCAGAATAGAAGGATGGAAACCTCTCTTTTAGCAAATAGGGAGACCTGATTCTTGGACTGAAATCTTTGGTCTTGGCTGGCCCTTTCTCTGGCTCCGGACAGAGAGTGTCAATGTTCCTCCCTTAGCATAGAGCTGGCTTTGCCTACAGCATCCACTGTTGACAACTAAGTTTGATGCAACAGTACAGAAAAACAGTTATTAACAATGCCAATATCTTCACCTGAGCTATGATTCAGTGCAGTCTTTGCTTTAAGGTATTACACTCCATAGATGGTTCAGGCATCCCTCACTTGGCAGACCTGTCACACTCAGGACATGCAGGGTACTCAGGTCAGAAGCTGTTGTCTCTTCCCTGCTTGTGGAAAGGTGTTGTCTTGAGATAAGCCTAAGTGCATGCAGCCATCACACCCTTTAAAACAATTCTGTAGTAAGCCTTTAACCTGTCAGAAAAATGTAGCCCTGCAAGGTTTGTAAACCCAAGAAATCAACAAGCCATGGCTTATGTGGGAATCAAAACCAAGTTTTAGGGCAGTTACAGAGCTAAATATATTAATTTTTGCGTATCCATTGCAGGAGCATCAGAGCCGGAGACACTACTTTTGAAGGAAGAATTGGAAGATAAACCCTTAAAAAACAATCCCTAAAGCACTTTATGTTTGTTATATGCACTGCACTCATTCAGTTTCAATGCTATTGGAAAATTATTTCTGGAATGCGTCAAATTGCATAATATACGTTACAGATCTCTTTCCTAGTTAGCTACAAAGCTTATACTGCATTTACAGGGGGGAACATTTTTTAGAAAATTTTCTTGAACATTTTTATTGTTCAAGAATTTTAATGAAGGGAAAGATTTTTTAGGGCAGATAACTCTGAGATGCAATTACAACCCATGCAAGACCATGCTACGTTTTTTTCTTTTTCTTAACTCACAGCTGCACTGTCAACTCTCAGATTTCCTTGGAAATTTTTCAGCAAGTCAAAATTTTGTTGGAAACATCTACACAGCTTTCATAAAGTGAGTTACTTGGGCTTTTGAAATGCCTTGGATTTGATAGACTTCTGTGATATCAAAGGTGAGTTCCTGCCAGGTTTGGCCAGAGGTAGGAGCTGCCAGGCCCTTAACCCTAAGGCAGCTATTGAGGAATCCATGTAGTGCAGGTAGCTCAGGGTGCAGCTGCGGATTGAGCCCTGGGTGAGGACAGCTTGAGGCAAGAGGTTGTGACCTGGAGCTACCCCTTTGCCCAATAAAGGGGATGAGGACCTTTGGCCCAGCCAGGTGGCCAGAAACTCAGAGACACAGCAGGAGCTGAGGACTCAGGTGGAAGACCCCAGCCTCAGGGTATAAAAGCCCAGTGTTCCCTTTGTTCAGCAAAACTAAGTTCCCTTCTCCAAGGCACAAGCTTGAGCTGTTATTCTGTTGTTGGACCATGACAAAATTACTTAGAGGAACCAGAGGTCAGAACCCCTGCCTTGGGAAACCTGGAATTGAGTTGCTAAGCAGATCTTGTCTGTGTGAATGTAGGATGTGTAGGGAGTCAGGCAGGGCACCTGTCATGTCACTGGAGCTGCCCTCTGCAAAGGGGCTTTGGTCCCAGCATTTAAAGTCTCCGGGAGTGGGACAGTGATTGGTCCTGAATGGCCAGAGGGGAAGTATCCTTAACAGCAGATGCATCTATGAGGCAAGGGGATGTTTTAATTTGGACTGAGGAATCATGAGTCTTACCATTCTGGAAAAAATGAGTTGTAGGGGACCAGTCCATAGACCAGTTCTAAGGGGAAGATTAAGGGACATGGAAGCCAGACGGAGGTAGGTGTCTTCTTCAAGTGACCCTAGATGTTGATTAGACCCTGAGCACTCATGTCGCTGCTGTGCACTAGCTGATTTCCACTGTCTCCTGCTCATCCTTCCAGTTCCTGACCCTCAGGTTTGCATGGGAGGGAGACTGACTGTGCTGGATATGGAGCAGGGGCAGTGCGTGTATGCCCTCCCAGGCTCTGTCACGTATCGCAGTGAGCAAGGCTGTACTTGCCTTACCCTCGGCTCAGCTCCCAGCACAGGGGAGGTGGAAGGGGAGGGCAGCCAATGCCAAGCCCCAGGACAGGCAGTTCGCTTGGCCCCACACAACTGGCTGCCAGCAGTCCAGGTGACCATGTGGGTCCAGCAAGGCTCTGGCTTCAGGTCCTCGGCAAGCTTTTAACCATTGCTAAAACTTTCTTTATCTCATATCCTTTTTATTTTTTTTAATACAAGTGCAAAACCACAAAATTACTAATGCTCTTTCCAAGGCAATGACCACAAAATAGAGAATCAAACCCACAGAAATGCTTTCTTTTAGAAATTACATTTCATCAAGCTTTGCTTTATACTGAGGTGACACAGCCAAACCCACTGACAGTTCAGCTATGTGGCCTGAGAAACTCAACTGAATTAACAAAGCTGCTCTCAGATGTGGAGCTACACTTTTCATCTTTGTTAAAATACTGCACTGCTACTCCATTCCTAGCCTGTCAGCATCCCTTTTCATTGGCACTTCTGCCTGTCCCACTGGAAATTTGGCATATGTTGCAAAACTTCTTGCAGCTATATGAATCAAATATTCACTCTCAAATGCTGTAGACATGTGGAGAGAACTGCTTCTCTGCTCTTCTTTTTTCAGAAACCTAACTAAATCTTCCTATTGTGTGAGTTACTTTTTTGTTTTATTAAGAACACTATATTTCATTCCATCCTACAGTGAAATAGTTGCAGGAGGCTGCCCAACACTTGTACTTTTAAAAAGGGAAAACAATGAGAAAAGAGGATGTCCCTGGAGGCAGACCATGCCCTGCCCCAGCTGCTCACATATGCAAGGCAGATTTTTTTCAAGGACAGCAACCAGTCAGGAACATGACTGCTGTTCTTGTCCTTGGAAACTCCCCTCTTTGCCTTGCAGTCTTTGGAAACTTGGCTTTCACTACTGCAAGGGTACCTGGGGACTCAATTGGTTTTGTGCACTGGCATTTTCAAAGGACTGATTATGTCAATGGCCAGTGGCCTGACATACTCAGGGGTGGGACACGTACATGCCTGCAGTGGGCAATAAAGTCGAAAGGAAGGGCCAGTTTCTTCTGCCCTGTCCTGTCTGGAGCTGAACAATCTCTGATGGATGAGAAGGGACTTGCATGGAAAATGAGTAGGATCTGGCAAACAGTTTTGTTGTTCTGCTTTTGGCAGTTAAGCAAAAACCTTGGTTGTCTAGTAGAAAGCTAAGCAGTTAGATACTTGCTCAACATATGTGTCCTTGGGCTTTCTTTCCTATTGAAATGGATAACATTTTCGAGCACACAGCTTGTGTGACAGCTTGGAAAGTTAATGCTGTGGTTACTAGCAATTGCTGCAAGGTCGGTACAAAGATAATAGCCGGCCACAAAACCCAAAAAGTTCTACAAATACTGCAGATAAGTGGAACTCATTGGGAACTGCAGGATGCGTGCCATGAGGACCAAGATAAAGAGAGAGGCAGGAAAGATGTAAGATGCTTGTCACAGCAGCTCATAACTTCCCTGCAGATGTGCTGGCCCTAAGCCTCCCAGTGCAAGATTCTTCCTTCACAGAGGTGTCTTTCCAAAGAATCAACCAAAATAAATGCATACGGTTATGTCTTATTTTAAAGTGTGCTATAAAAAACATGAACAGTGCAGTGCATAAGGAGGAATTTGCATGACAATATATTTTTCATATTGAATACGTAATCAGCTAGATAGGTATGACAAGAACATATCAAAACCATCTCACTGGCAGAAAATTATGGTTTTTTGTTATTGACTGATTAGAATCATCAAATTATAGATTGCAAAGGATGCTTGGAGGTCATCTGGTCCAACCCCATGCTGAAAGCAGACTTGACTTTGCAATTAGATATTGTGTTCCAAGACCTAATTTAGTGAAGCTGTGTGTCTCTCTGGGAGCAGGGATGCTGCAGTCCCTTTCTGCGTTCCTGTGCTCAACTGTGCCCCGTGACGAGAATTTTCTTCCTTCTTTCAAGAGACACGTAAGAAAGCATCTATTTCCTGTTTTCAAAAAAAAAAGCCCAGGTGTAAGTTGAACACTACACTCTTTAGGCATAGCTGTGCACATGCCTGGAGACAAAGACATTTGTTTTCCATAGCTTTGACCTCTTCTAGTGTTGAATATTTCTGACAAGGGCTGGGAGCAGTCTCTGTTGATTTTCTCAATTGTTTGGTGAAATTTTTCTTTCTGTTTGTGGCTTTTTAATGATAATTCAGTTAAGACTCATTAGCTGCTTGCTTTGAGGTTTGGGGCTCTGCTGGGTTTCTTTTGTTTGGGATGGTGGGTTTTTTTGATTGTGAGATTTGGATAGAATATGTACCTGTTTTTGCTCTTAACACTGACATTGGGAGAAAAAAAGAGACTTTTCCTGTAAAGTCTCACAAATCATAGACCTGACACTCTGACAGGCTATAGTGGTTTGACCTTGGCTGGCGAAGGTGCCCACCCAATAAACAATTCAAACTCCATAAACTGTTGTGGATCTGTCAGTAAATTTCTCAAGTGGGACAACATGCAATGTGAGATAATATAGGAGATAGTCTAGAAAACCGTTATAGAAAGGGTAGGATAACGGGAAAATATTATGGTGGTTTAAAACCCATTGGCTTGGGTTATCCCTCTGTTTCAGCTGTTGCTTGAGAAGCCGTGGTGCCTGTTCATCTGTTTTCCTTCCCCTCTCCCCAAAAACGCTGTACAATGATGAGCAGTGTCCAGTAGGCAGTAGCCAGGGCCCAACAAATAGCACAGATTAAATGAGACTGTGAGCAAACTTTTTAGTAAAATGAGTGTGAATATTAAGTAGGCAATAAATGTTAGTTTTTCTCTTATGTTGAATAAGAGCACATGTTATGATCATATCCAATTGTCTTCTGTAGACTTAGACATTTTTGTTGCTGAATATGGTAAAAAATAGGTATGGCTCCTTGATGATGTTCCTCTGTTCAGGGATACCTCTTCTTTTATCCCTGTCTTGTAGTTTTCATCAACATTTCAAGGCAAATTTTTAGAATGTGAGCAAAGGATGGCGTATCATCTGAGGCACACAGGTTGTTGTGTTCTGCACCTGATTCATAAGGGAATGGTGGGCAGTATCACTTTAAGGTCTACAAACAGAAGCTCACTTTCATATAAATAAAAAGTAATCCTGATAATTCCTTAAAAACAGCATTAATTTCTGGGTTTGTGGGTATCAGTCATTAGCAAGTTTCTGGATGCTACTTAAGCTTCAACAGCATGGGGGAAAAGATAGTTTATTGTGTCCCTTTCATTGTTATTGTCTCTTTCAATTTATGAGTACATTACTTTGTGGTCATTAATTTCATGATGTATAAGGCTGTCAGATATTTTGGGCCTCAGTGATTTATGTTTTCAGAAGAACATAGAGTTTTCAGACAGCTGGATTTTTGGGGACAGGAGTAGCTAATGTAGTGGAGAAGGCACCCATTTGGGGAGAAATCTATGAGTGATATGGTCTGCATATGAAGATGACAAGCTACTGGCACAATAATTGTAATATTATGGATAGCTATAAAAAGTAACAGATGTGGAGAAGTGGGATGCCAAAAAAGCCAACAAGATCTTGGTGGGAAGTTCTTGGTATGTCAACTTCAATGATCGAGCAAGATGCCATGAAAAACGAGAATTTTCCCAGGAATCAAAAACCAGGGATGTGGTTGCTGAAAGCAAGAATTCCAGGAGAGTGAAGAGAGAGAGAAAATATCAGATAGAGATGTACAATGCATTGCTGGAAGGCTTAAACCTTAAAACATTTGAGTAAAGGCATTCCAATTTAGAAGTCACTGTGTTAAAGGATATTAACCTAGCCAAGAGAATCACTAATAAATGGGAAGTAATTGTGTTTCTCCACTCATGCTTCAGCACTACTGCACTAACACAGCAGAGCTCCCATGGGAAAGGACTGTGTCAGGAGGTCATTTGTGAGGAATGTGCCTAACTCAGAGGATCAAGGCAGGTATCTCAGCCTTCAGTGAGAGACTGCAGTACGCTTTGTGTTTCATAGGTGACTACACACAGGCATAGCTAGAAAGAGCAGGATGTCTTCTGCCTGTGGCACACCACTAAATGGGCATCTCAGCTTATTCATAATTCAGAGTAATGAAGTACTACAGGGATATTTTTGCTGGGATTAACATGTTGGCTCCAAAATGTTACTTCTTTCTAGAATAAAGGTATGATTCTAATGCACTTAAGGCACTCACTTTTCCCACACTCTAATATTGCAGCTCTACATTTTTGGTATTAGCCAATCAGATGTGTTTTAAGTATGAATCAGACACTGGTTCTAGGGCTTGCAGACCTCTCTCATAAAGCTTCAATTTCCTCAATAATTTGAAATATTTGTACATTTGTCACATTTGCAAGGTATCTGGGCAGGGCAGCGCCAATGGGCAAGGCTGTGCCAGGCACAATACTATGTTATGTCTGCGGATTGTACCTAGTTAAGCCCTAAGTAGGGCTTGACAAGTCCCTGGCACATGATCCAAGTCTTTCTTATTTATCAGGGGTACAAGTGGTTTGTGGTCAGTCAAAAGTTGAATTAACTCTCTGGAAGAGCTTTTTTCCTACATTTTTCACATGTTTCTTTTACATTGTAAAGTTCTCAGTCTACAGAGGGTGATTTATATCATCAGCAAATGTCTAGGAGCAGTACGTAGCAGCCCCACCAGTCTGACCAGGTTGTAATGTTGCAGGTGGCTCTGAGTGGTTATGGGAAGGGAGAATTATGTGCTTCAGGTAGGGCATATTCACGTATTATATTCAAATATCAGGTGATTTCATTTTCCAGGAGTTCATTACAAGGATATATTGCCACCATTCATAACCCAGCCTTCATTTCACTTTGACATAAATTCAGGAGTTTGCATTAATTTATTACTATCTTAGGTCAATTTATCCTTCCTCAATCTGCCTTAATGCCTAGTTTTCATGTGTGTTATCTCAGTAGTTCAGCAAGTTTTGATGTAGTCCAGTGTTTATTGCCTTTCAGACCCTAATACCAAGTGTTTCTGGAAATCTAGACCAGCTTTTATCATGTTTCTCTTCCCAATGGCTGCATCCCAGGACTTTGTCTGTACAAGCAACTATCCCTTTCCAGGTGCTGCAGTAGCTTTGTCATTTCCTTTGGAATATATTGGGTGCAGTAGCAATGTCAAAAGGAAGTATGTGGAAGGATTACCATCCAAAAGGCATAATAAAAGTAGTTAGCTTGGCGCCATCTGTGTGTAGAAGCATCTGCCAAAAACCATTTGCGGCATCTAAAAGGGGGATAAAACTTGGGCATTCATCTTGGAAAGATGCTGTCCACGGCAAATACAACAGTGCTTCTCCCAAGCACTTTGTTTTGTTGATTTAGGTCAAAAGATGTGCTGACTCTGCTGTTTTTGTTAAGGCCTGGTAACCGCTGGTAAATTCCGTTCAGTGGGTTTGGCTATTTCCCCTGCAACACTGACAGGGCCTGGGCGGTCTGCTCCTGTTTTTTAATTGGGAAACACTGAACTGAACACGTCGTGACTCTCTGTACACCGTAGGGAGCTCTACTCCACTGTGTAGTGAGGGACAAGCTTAATCTTTCCTCCAGCACATTTTTGTTGGTTTCTTTAGACTGATATAGCGATGCCATCAGTGTATTGTGTTAAACAGTCAGTTTTTTAACCTTCAGGAACAAATACAGCTCCCAGAGTACCCTGTAATATTGAGAATTGCTACATACCTTACTGGCATGTATGTTCATCCAGGAGTATAAGTGATGGAAATGACCAAGTCACTCGTTATTTGTTTCTAACTGGTTCTTTTCCATTTCTTCTTTCTGAATGCTGTCCTGTGCCTCCTCTCAGGTACTTTCTTCTTGTTTCTTCTTTGCCTTCAGACACAGGAGACATCTTTACACCTGTTTATTTTCCCACTCCAATCTCCAAAATCATGAGAGGACTTTACTCAACTTTCCTTGTCCAACTTACTTCCCTCCATTCCTGCTGGAGTGGACATCACTAGTGTTGTCTCAAGGTCCCTGTTCAAATAAGTTCTCCTGTATCCTTGCAGAGATGTCCTTCTTTCACTAGAAATCTGTCTAATGTAGCAGAATATAGAGGTATGAGGGCTCATGGGATTTTTTTTATCGTCATATTCATCTTAAAATCAGTTTAAGTTTAAATCACTGAAAATTGAAAATAAATCCTGAAAATGCTGGCTAAAGCTTCTGCTATTATACAAAAATCATCACAAACTCATTATTCAGGGAATGAGGCCATCAAACACATGTGTGTTTTCCCATTGTTTTTCCTGGCAAAGCATTAATTAATGTTGCATAAAATTACTGTAAAATTTCTTCCATTTCCTTCTGTCAATTTATCCTATTGACAGGAAGGTGGCTAAGTTGTGAGTGTGCACACTTTCAGCTGAGACTTCACAGCCAATAACATTGCCAAAAGCCAAGTGCCATCATAGTCAAAATGTGGGATTTAAAAATATTAGAGCTGATATTGATTGCCTTCCATTTCATGTGACTGGAGCAAGGGGTGTGGTTTTGAGAAATTGTCATGCTCCTTTAAAAATATCAGGGCTCAGTCTCATTTTAAAACACTTAAAATTGAAAATAAATCCTGAAAATGCTGACTTAAGCTCCTGCTATTTTACAAAAAGCATCACAAACTCATTTGACCCTTAGAACTGAAATTTTCTTCTTTCTCCAAGTTCCAGACCCATATCCTGCACACTTTCTTCATATCCCTCTGTTAAGTACTTTCAGCTGAGACTTCACAATGAATAAAGGAGGTAGAAATTGACTGTATCTATGCCTGCGTGCGCTCGTATCTATATCTATAATCAGGATTAAAGTGACTCAATATATATGAGTATATTCTTGTTAATTCTGCCTTTATGAGCCCACAAACTAAGATGTTTTTGTTGCTGAAACTATGAGGAAGGAAGATGAAATTACTGTAGTCAAGCAGAAAACTTTCCCTCCTGAAGTAATACACACAAGATGCTAGAAAACAGAGCCAAATCTAAGAAATCTAAGAGACACTGAGATACTTTTCTCATATTTCAAGTGTTTTGTTTGTTTGTTGTTGTTATTCTAATGTGAGAAAAATAAGGAAGGGAAGAAAAAAGTGGCCCATTCCCATTTGTGAAACTCTTGCTCCTCATAGATCACAAGACTCTGCACCACAGTGAGTGCAAAGTGCTGTAAGTAAAATAAAAGATACGCTAAGAGAAGTGCATACTTTTCGGGTTTTTTACATTTCAAAAAACATTAATCATTCATTTCTATTTGCCTGTTCTACACAATTAAAATTGAAAATCAAATAAGCAGAAAGGAATTAATAGAATAAATGTCTCTTTCTTTTGGGAGATCCTCTTGGTAGTGTGATTGCATCATGATTTTTCACATCAATAACATACAATAGGTTTTTCCCAGAAAGCCTCTTGGGATTAGAGATGAGATTTTTTCCCCTCTGATCCCCTCTGATGGGTATTTATGGCTCAGATGATGGGTGGTTTTGGAAGAAAGCCGTTAGTTCTTGTCTTGTCACGGTGGCAGTTGCTTTTAATATCTGTAATTGTCTAGTCATTTGTATTTACCATATGTTTTTCTCTTTAGGTCTAGTGTTAAACTTTCGAGGAGTGACTGAATCTGGCGCACATGCTTTTTCATTTGACTACACTGTTGATTATCAGGAGTTAGTGTTTCTAAATACTCAAACAATTTAAAGAGGTTCAGATATTTAAATAATTGAAACAAGAATAACACCAATAAAACCCATCAAGCTGCTTTTTAATGATGCTTTCCTTGTTAATGACTGGCTTTGCAGGTACAATAGCCCTCAGCACCACACAGAGAGGCATTGCTGGCAGAAGCCCTGTGCAGGTGGAGGTTCTCTCCAAGAGGTAGCACTAACAATTGCCACAGTCGGAATAACATATTTGTAAAATCTCTATAATCTATAAATATATAAATATTATATATCTATATATCTATAAATCTATACAGTTTGCAACTGTAATTAAAGGTTTTATGTGGTATGTGCACTTGTGCAGTAAAATGGCGTCCTCTTATTTATGAGCTGTGTAATTGTAGGTTTAGTCCTTTTCTGGTGTAGGAAAGCCGCACTGTAATGTGTAAGTATAACCTTGGTAAGTGTAACACCATTAAAGTTACAATAAGTGGTGTGTACAGCAGAGGAATGATAGGGTGAAGACAGAGTGACATGCTGTAACATATAAGTGGCATAATAAGAAGAGTCTTGTTGATCCTGCTATTAAAAAGGCTGCTCTCTGTACCAGCTAAATTTTGGTTCCCCAGGAGAAGGCAATGTTGCTAACCTCACAGAAGCAGTGGCTGTGTCTGTAGCTGTGACCTTTGCTGGACAATTACTGCGAGGCTCTAATGACTTAGAGGCTTCAGGGCCCTGGGGCTTGCAAAGCCTCAGCAGGTCCTGGCACACCCTGTGGGCAGCAGCATTGGCTGGCCATGGGTGGACCTTGCTGGGGTGTTTGCCTCAGGGTGCTTGTCCCAACTGAGCCTTTCCTGAGCACAGAGAGCCACCTCAGACTCAGACCAGCAGATGCCTCCAGTGCAGCAAAAAGCCTTTTCACAAGCCAGTCTGGGGCTTGCTGGCTGCATCAGGGGCAGAAAACTGTCCTCTCTGTCACCTCTGTTTTCCCATAGGAGAGGGAGTGAAGCAGCAGGTGTTCAGACTGCAGGGTGCAGGAAGCTGTGGCAGGCACTTTGGTTGGAGTGGTGGATGACCCACCAGTGCCCCAGGTCACTGATGGCTGTGGTGGGGAAGTGATGTTGGTTTCATACGGAAGATGTTCAGATGAAACGCTGTAGGCTCCTCTCCGTCATGTCCTGTAGGTGGAAACAACCAGATATGTCATGAAAAGCATGAGAGCACCAATGTTGCTTGATTTTTTTAATGTTGCTGCCAGCACTAAAAAAAAATTCCATTCTCATCTCTGTGCTGGAATGTTTCCACTACTCTGATACCTTTGGGATGTTGTTAGCCACATTGGGAGCACATGCCAATTAGCCTCACTGAGGAAATTAAAATTCTCAGTGTTTGTATGTGGCTTAAACTACACTGCAAATTGAATTAAACTCTCAAAAAGCCCTGCCAGAGAGGACAGTATTTTATTAGATCCCAGCCTTGCAAGCACTTCTATATGGAATTGCAGAGGAGTGCTTTAAAATGGTCCTTATGGCATTTTTAATGGAAGCAAGTCCCAGGGCTGGTTCAAGGCAGCTGGTCCAGTGTTTCTCTTTTTGCATTGGCAGGAATACATCACTAATCTGAAAGTTGTTGAGAATCTTCTAGTGATGCATTTTTCCCATGTTTGTGTTTTGTATTTTCTGGCTGAGTTAGACCATATCCTGTAAACTTATTTATTGTGCTTCGTATTCATTGCAATGACATCTACTGTGGAAGAGAGGGAGAAAGCTTATTAACCACAGGCTTGCCTCCTGCTGCCTGCAGTCAGAGATGGCCTGGGACAAAACTTTCAGCAGATGTTTCTGCTTTATAAATCAATGGAAACTTTACAGAGATACTTCCCTCTTCAGTCCAAAAGCAAATGCCAACAAGTCAGAGATCCACTAATTTTGTGCTGGACAGCAATAATCTTATTTGGTTTTTTTAAATATTTTTTATATACACACAAGGTAGCTATCAAAAAGTTGTCTTTAACATTGCTTTAAATGGCATCTCTTAGAGCAATAAAGCTGCTGTCCACTTGCAGGGAGCAGTCTCGCTGTCTTTGCCTGCAAACAAAACGTCAGTGTAGGCTACAGCCTGGAAGAGATAGGCATCCAAAAGACACAAACAATCAGCCGTCATCATGGATTGGTATTTTCTGGTTATGAATCTCCATGGGCTCTATGGAACAAATATGTACTTCAAAGGATAAAAGAGAAATACGCCATTATATCCAAACAAACGGGAGAAATGCATCTTTCTTCTGCAAATTATCTTCTTGCTTCGTCAAGAAGGGGCTGACAGGTGAATAAAGAATATGGATTGGAGGGAAAGGGAAGGCTTAACATCTGTGCCCACTCATGAATCCACAAGGATGGGAACCTATGGCCCCCTTCTCAACATAGCACTCCTGTCTACTACAGCTTGGGTGCAGTTGTTCCCAAGCAATTGCGAAGAGGAAATAGGCACTTTTAATATTTTGCCCAAGAAACCTCATCTATGGTTTCAGATCACAAATGCGAAACCAGTCTCAAATGGGTACCCTCCAGGACTTCTCTTGGTCTCATGCTTTGCTGGTTGTGTAAAGGAAACCAGGTACTTGTGACTGAAGGAGCTGCTTAATTTCCACGTGTGTATGTTTGCTGCAAGAGTGATTACATCTGTGGGAAACAGACTCTCATACATCCCACTCGTGTTACAGAGACAGGGGGAACTTTTGGTTCTACAGATGTCTGTAGGAAACTGTGAATTCAGAGATACATCTTTTAGTGATGGAAATCTCAGCTGTGTTGAAACCGCAACTGATATTTCAGTGGTAGAAACATCAACTGTCCTGTCAAGAAAGATAAGTTACTGGGAGTATTTTTTGTAGCAGCAAGTAACAAAATAAACTCCACTGACTGCTTGCCATAAGAGAGCTAGAGATGACTGAATCAGGCCATAGCTGGAGTTAATGCTCCTTTCATGTTTAGGAATCTGTGTATTTGGTGGGATATCTGCACGAAGAAACTGCTGTGCTCTCTGAGCATCATCTTCTCTCAAAGACCCTAGAAGCATGTGCACAGACTGCACAATAGCAAGAGTTTCCTATAGTTCAGTTGGCATTTCTGTATTGGGTCAAAAAGCCCATGAGGCCATCAAATTTGAGAGAGATGATTTATTTTAGTGGCTGACATTTAAATGTCCACTGTTGTGTAACACAGTGGTCAGTCTAAGTAGGTCATGCCAGCGACTTGTAAATGTACAGTTGCCTACCTTTGTCCTTATCCAGCTAAGCTTCATTTTTCTAATAGCATTTAGCAAGTGGCATTGAGATAAAAAAGGATATGGAAAGTATGGATGTGGGTTGTGCAAGCACGATATAGGATGGGACATACAGGACTAAAGGAGCAGGATGTGTTAGCAGGTGACCAGCAAACAGTAACTCAGGTAAAGGTAGGGATATCCATATATGGTGAGCTGTGATGTTGTTGGTTAATCAAGAAGAACAGTGCATAAGGCGATGTTTAAGGTCATTAGATGATTGTAGTGTTAAGAGGTCCTATATAAATGTCATGTTGGGCCAAATAAATCAGCTTCTGATCATCAGTCAATTGTTCCCGCTTCTTGAATCCTGACAAATGGTGCCCCGTGTGAGGAGCGAATCAGCTTCCTGCTGACTGTTGGTGAGCCTCCAGGAACTGTGAAGTGCTGCTGAAAGAAGCAGGATCAGACCTAAGCAATCCCTGTATCCACTGACTGCAGGTGAGCCTGGGAAAACATGGGACAGGAAATGTCCAACAGCAGAGAGGCATTTATGAGTGCCTGAGGGCACTCCTAGAAAGACATAACAAGACTTTGCCTAAGCAGAAATTTAGGATTATCCTTAGGTGGGTCAGTCAAATTTCCCAAGGTTACCCCTGTGAGCATTTTTATGGTGCAGCTCTGGGCCATGGTCAGGGTTAAGCTGCATGACTTAGCTACAAGGAGAGATGAACAGGCCCTGAAAACGCTTCCTGCAATGTTCCAAATTTTGGAAGCCGTGAAAGCACAGGAGCAAATCCAGAAACCCCCTACCTCTTCACTAAATAGTGAGAGTGAGGAGGCCTAGGAGCCTGTCCATGAGAGGCCGCAGCCCTCTACTCCCCCTAGGCCTTACAGAGCCTCTGCCCCTCTGGCTTCTCTTTTGCTTGTTAATCAAAATAATCATGATTTTCCAATTTACATTCTGGCTAATCCTGGCTTCCCCACGAGCACTAGGCAGAAGTAAACCATTTAGTGCTGCGAGGAGCTCAGGCTACTGCAATCATCCTTTCTGGTCAAAATTTCTGTAGGCACATTCCTCATCTTCCTCTTGCCTAAGATCTGGAAAAAGGTGCTTGAGACAGTTATTCCACAGATGTGCAAAACCACTCTGCTTTCCTGTACAGATGTACAGCATCATTTCCAGTGCACAGCAGCAGCTTTCAGGATGGGCTATTGTATTTCTTATTTGTTCCTCTTTAAATATTTCTTCATGTACCAGCAAGCTCCCGAGCTCACTTTCTAATGGCATAGGCAATCTTGATTTTTTTATTTCTTTTTAAAAAAATGTCTAACACTCCATATGCCTCTGTTGTTATTTTATAATTTGGGATTATTATGTATAGATCAGATTACCTTTCTTTCTTATTTTCCAATAGGTGCTTTATTACATTGATGGCTTTGCTCAGTGCCTCATCATGCTGGTATAAAGGGGACTTGCAGCCATGTGTCTGGGACTTCATTGCAATTTATTTGAACCTCTGAATCTGTGGTGGGTGAAGCCTATGGTCATGCATCATTATGTGAAGAGTGATATGCTTAGTACAGCAGGTCCTTGTTTGTGGTGCTGTCTCCTGCTAATCCTCTCTCTGGAAATGAGGAGTTTTGGGCTGTATGAAGAGGCACTCAGCCACTGCATGCTCTGTGCCCTGAGGTGGACTCTGCAAGGGCAGAACTTGGAGTGCATCATTTTCCCAGGCTGGGGCTTGGGGTATAAAAGCAGGGCAAGTCCTCTGTCCCTGTGAAAGTCTGTACCAAGAGAGCATCCTAAAGATGACAGGTTGAGCTCCCCTCCCTTCCTTACTGGCAAGGAAATGACAATTTTCCTTGTAACGTGAAGATGCGTCTCTTGCTCCCTTTGGCCTTTACTGCAACCCTTGGAGGAGGAGAACTCAGCTATTCCATTCACTAGAGGCCACTGCAGCATCACCCGCCTGGGTTTTTACACCTGCATTTTAGTGTGTTGCTCTAGAGACTACGTTCTTCTAGATTTTTTATTTAATACATTAACATTCTTAGCAACAATGAAATCTTCACTGTTTCCGGGTGTCACAGTAGAAACGGACACAGAAATACAACACATTAAGTTCATGCAGCAATATCCAATTTTTGTTGAGTGCTGTTCCCCTTACATAGTTTTGAAAGTCTACATGGTTAGTCCTGATTGGCTGAATTAGTTGCCACCCGGCTAACTGGCCAATTGCTGCCCTTGTCCCCAACGGCCTAGACCTGCTCCCCAATGGTCCAGACTGGTCAAGTTACGTAATTAAGGTACTTATATAATTAGTTATTTTTCAGTTATAAAGTTATAGTTAGGATTATTTATAACTGTGAGGCCTCCAGTTATAAACTGGAGCTCCAGGCCAGCTGCTAGCCACCACACCCAGGGCAAGTTTGTCATGCTTCTTACAGCAGTAGGTGACATAATGTCCTTTCCAGCTATTACAAGCAACCAGTCCACGGAGACATGAAACCTTTGGTGTCAAAGTGCCATAGTCAAACCTTGTTCTCTTTTACAACACACTGATACTTTCATTAGAATCTGTGAGACTTAACCTCATGCTTTAGGAAAGACCTCATCAGTACCTCTCATGGAAGAGTCCAAGGGCTTCTTTATTTTTCACTTACTGAGCTGTTTTAGCAGCTCAGGGCTAAACTTCTCCAATAAAAACCCTCTGATTGACTATCTCAATCTCAGACTTTCTAGTGCTACCAGCATTTTATGGTCCTATCTGCACAGATCCATTTTCAGACTCTCAGGTCAATTAACTGGATTAAGCATAAATTTCCTTTTTTCATTTCTAATTTTGAGGTATGCCTGTCCTTTTTTTACCTGTCTCTGCTGGCATACCTAGAGCGTGATGGTCTGGTTGGTCCTGGTACCTCTCTGGCCCTTTTGCTCTGTTCATTTTTCTCCTAGGAATGTATTCATATTACACATATAGGGTATTTTTGATTTTTCAGCTTTAGGCCATCACTATGTTTCTTTCCAGTCTTGTGCAGAGTGTCTACCCCTGGTATTTTCCCTCTGATAGAAATTTGGTTTATGTAAACCTTTGCAGCCTTTCCATCATCAAAAATGTAATGTGTTCATTCAAATCATCAAAGCCATTGAAATTTTAATCTCTGTAGAGGTCTTCTCCTTTGCTACATGAACACAAATCGGCGCTCTATTTGTGCACTAGAACCTGCCAAAACATTGTATTAAACACATAGAAAACACTTGGCATCAACCACCTCCCCAGAATCATCTTCTTTAAGAGGGGAAAATTCCATTTTTCTGTGTTACATTCTTTCAATAACCTACATAAATGAGACTGCTAAAGGTTTGGCAAGGTTTCTGCCCCTCTTCAGAGTCCATACATTCACTGCTTCTGCACTCTCTCTGCCTCCTTGCCTCTCCTTTCTCCATTTGGTTAAGACCTGTGCTTTCACAATTAACACCCAGTTTCCTGTGGTTTTCCTTGAAATATTAATGTTACTCTTCCTGGCTGTTGCAGCAGACCTCTTGTTAGAGGCAGAGATAAGCTAAGACACAGACTCTCATTCAACAACATGAAAAGGGTTCCAGTTTAATGTTCCTTACAGATCAGTCATTCTGACTCTGACTACAGCAATCTCCTACTGTAGGGCCCAACTGCAAACTGACTGCTGCTCATTTACTGCTGGACTCCATCTACAAGTATTGGTTTTCAGGCTCTGAACACAGGCTTTCACCTGGCTTGACTATAACTGCAGGCTCTAGCTCCATCAGGCCCAGACTGACCTCATAGCAGATCTTTTACTGCAGCAACTCTCTTCCTCATTTCATTCTTCTTTGTGGCCCTCTGGATCATTCCTTCTTCTACAGGGCTCCCCTACCTCCTCAAGTTCCTCTTCCTCCAAGATCCCCCCAGCCAGCCAACCCACCACTTATATCACACTCATCTTTATTAGTCACAGCTGCAACACATTAAGGGCAAGGCTGTTTCTCCTCTTTGGTAATTAGTACAACTGTGACTTATCACGGGTGATGTCACCTGTAAACTCTTCTTCCACACCTACACCTGCCACTAGCCTACTCTAGAACTTGAATGCACCAAAGAAATCTTATGATGGATCTGGCCTCTTTATCCAAATGCCAGCTCTCTTAGTTTATGCCACAAAAAATGGATCTCCATATACAATTCTTCCTGAATTCAGGCTATGCATACTTTTCAGTCCTGAATGTCTTCAACTGGGATCTGTGGCTCTCTGGAGTGGCCAGAGCATGAGATTCAGTCTTGGAGCATCTGAGGATCCCCAAGTGTCCTTCTATGGTACTCCATTCCCAACTTGACAACTTAATAACATTTCAGACACCTGAGAATATAAATGGGCATTTTTCAAGTGGACAGGCTGATAGCCTAATCTGAAAAAGTGTGTATTTCAGTACAGAACTGAGCATCTTCAGCTAGGATTGTGCTTCTGGCTCCATCACTGTTCATTTTTGGATATGACACTACCCATGACTTGGCTGTCTTATCCATAAAATGAAGGTAACAATCTTTACCTTATTTGTACAGTGCCCTAATCAGCAAAGTCGTGGCACTGCATAGCTAAGTTGACTGAAATGTGTGAGTTATTTTTGCTGAAGCCTCTAGCTTCTCAAAAACCTGAGTTAATGGAAGTAGTAGTTAGACAACTGGAGAAGTAACTGGATCAGGAGCTATATTTGTGAACAACAGCAGGGGTATATTACTCATATGAATAATTCATCTGACAAAGACATATAGTTTGCATCATTTTCTTAAAACAATTGACTGCAAATATTACAGTCTGCTGAATTATTTGAGTGATGATTCAATGCAATTTAAGATCCAATTATTGAATTATTGAAACGCATCATTTTCTTAAAACAATGGACTGCAAATATCACAGTCTGCTGAATTATTATTAGAGAAAAGTCAATGCAATTTAAGATCCAGTTATTTAATTATTGAATTCCTTACTCCCAGAGACTTATTTGAACAGCACCAGCTGCTGAATAAGTAGGTTCACACTAACTCCAACTGGAAGCTGCCTTTGCAAATCGGGTTTGAGTACTGGCTCAAACATGGTGGACAGAAAACTGGTCCCTCAAGGATCATGGGCTACTTGGCTGCTTTTGCAGACAGTACCTGACCTAGTGCTACCTGTTGCAGTAATATTTGTTTTAAAGAATGGAGATTTGTGGTAAAACGTTGCCTTTTGCTCTAGGTGGCTAACTGACTCTTGGCTTGGTCTTTGTATGACACTAAAGCTCAGGTTTGCACAGTAACTTTTGCTCATATGAACATTTCTTCTCAGAATGAACTTCTGTGAACTCAACAACAGCTAGCCTTCATAAGGGATCATTCTGAATTTAGCTTAGCAGCCTTGAAAACTTTCAAACCCTGTGTTTGCTGGTTCCTGAGCACTCACTGCCTTCTGGTTAAATAAGCCTTTGTGGCATGAATAGTGCTTCATAGTATCTGTTTGAATGTGTTTGAATGAATGGCTTTAGTAGGTCCTGAATGTTATTCTTTCATTCATAGTTGCAAAAAAGTGTCTGTATCTCATGGGGACAATGACAGCCACTCCCTTCTGTCAACTTCTCTCTTCTTCTATTTGATTTCACAAGATGAATTGAGTCAATGCACTGAATGGCCATCTGGTATCTGTAGGACCTGCTGGAAGTGGCTCAGAAGACTGTGGTTATGCTGAGTCAATTCTCTGGAGGGGAGAACAGCATCACTGGTGGACAGGATCTGTCTAGGAACTGCTGCAAGATGTGACTCTGCATCCTGTTTAGTTTCTTTGGAGAGATAATGCTCCAGTGAGAGTAACTATGTCTTGTGCACCTCAAGTCCCCTTGATCATAATCAGATCTGTGCTCTCTTCCTACTCAGTGGGTCAGAGCTGCTCTTTCTCCTGGTTGGTTGAACTGCATGGTACAACCCTCACAGCTTGGGCAGATCCACCAGATCTATTTCTTCACATCCACTTCATTGTTATCAACTTCCTGTCTTCACCACCCTTCCCCTTCCAGACAGCCGGGAAGGCAGAGATGGTGGTCCTTACCAGAGACGGACAAGTTGAACTCTCATGAGTTCCCTTGGCTGGGAGAGGAATACCAAGCAGATATTTCAAGTGGAGAAAGTAGCATGGGATGACGAGGGGAGTGAAATTCTTAGAAAAGAGGAATTCAGCCAGATAGCACAGAAAAAGAGACTGAAAAAAAGAGAAGTTAAGTTTTGAAAAAAGAGGAGGTAAATGGCTTCTTACATGCAGGTAGCAAGAGTAAAGACTCTAGTGTCTTCCCAGATCTCTCACTGCCTTTGTGTTCATCCTGGAAGTAATTGCTTTATAACTCTGGTTTTAGGGATGCAGTTTTGGTGCACCAAATTTAGATTTTTCAAACTACCTTTTTCATCTCCGGGTTGAATAGGACACAAGACATGATCTATTATGTGGTATTTGCTGTTAGGTAGGACAAGATCCACAGGGAATCATGGGCTGCTTGCTCTGTTAATGTCCTGCCCCCTAAATTACCCACAGACTTGTCGGTGAAAATACTGGTATTCAGCCCTGCCATGGCATGGAGTATGGAATTTCAGAACTGAAATTACTGTCCTTAAGTGAACGCTAACCATGTGACCAGACAAAGGAATGCATTTGCTTGGTCAGTAAACATCTTTTTAAGGGCATTAATATAATTTGGCTTCCAATTTCTCCTCACCAGGCAGATTTTATTTAGTTAATACCAGAAAGATCATAGGCTGTTCTGTTTTATTCTGCACAAGATGACTGTTGCCCATGTTATTGTGCTGGAGCTCTTCTTAGGGGTGCTTCAGGACAAACCCAGGCACAGGGCATGAAACAGCTCAGCTGCTTTACCAACATTGTAGCAGCCTCAGCAACCTACTCGGAATGCTTAGAGCTGACTTTGCAATTTTTGGCCTTCATCTCTGGCATCAAAATTAATTGGGATAATTTATAGTTTACACCCATCTCCCTGAGGATTTGGTTAAAAATACATGTAATGTGAGTTTTAAAATAATTTCTTTTGATTGGAAGAATTTGGAAATGTTTCTCTCCTCTGGTTTTAAAAGGTGTCATTTTTTCAGGAACGCTGAGATGTTGATTTATAACATTCCGAAAGCATTAACTCAATTGAGTGGACTCCAACTTTTCCTTTTTTATTGTTATGACTTGTGAAAATAAATGCAATGAAAAAAAAATCCCAGCAGCTCTGTTAAACTGTATCCTCAGCAGTCTCCCTCCCGATAGCCTTACCAGATGTTTTGCAATGTTAGACACAGGGCTGTTTGCTCTTGGGGGAAGGTTGAGCAAAGCCTTGGCTCAGCACCATGAGGCTTCAGCTTGTGACCCTCTGTCTCAGGCACCTTGGACACCAGCCTGTATCCTGGTTAAGAACCAGGTAGTTTGGTCTCCCTGCTTTAAGGACTCCTCAGGGAGGAACAGCTGCCTTTGGTTGCCCTCTTCCACCCTCCTGATGAGAGCTTATAGGATGTGGTGCTCAGGTCCATTTTCTTCATATTCCATCATTTCTGAGGCTGGTGGATGGAGGATCTGGCTGTACCAAGTCAGGGCCACTTTTCATCCAAGGATGGCTATGGCCACCCAATGCTGGGAGATCCACCAAGGGAGACCCTTCTCCCTGGAGGCTGAGCTTCTGAGACCCAGATGAGTTACGCCCTCTGAGTGGAGCTGGAAAGGCTACAAGCCTTTCTGTTTGGAAGGGACAAAGGGGGCTGAGGACTGGAGAGGTGGAGGCAGGGACTGCTCGTGCTCCCATCTGCTGGCCAGGAAAGGATTTATTGCCCATTTATGGCTGCATTTGGGACATGGACTGCTCAGAATAGCCATCCATCCTACATGTCTGAGTGAGCTGCCATGGGAGATTCATTTGTAAGCCAGTCTTCCTTCTTCCTGAAGTTTCTTTCTCCTTTTATACTGCAAAGGCTAATATATTGTTCAAATTAAAGCAGGGCTGGGGACTGATGACAGAGGTGGTTATTGAGTGGAATGGACTGATGAGGAGTGGGTAATATATTTAAAAACTGTAGGAGCCACCAGGGATGATATAGTCTAATTTATTTGATTTAGCATAATTTATAGTACACTAGACTATGTTGTGCTTCTTCAGGATTTTTATCAGGAAATTTGCATTCAATATTTAAGTATCTCTGGGGAAAAACATTCTCCTTCTTTTATTATTTTGGCTTTAAGCATATCATGTAACACAGAAGAATTTATAAGTGCATGAAGGGTTTTAATAATTTCAAATAGAAAAGGAAAAAAGTTTGAAATCTAAGATCAACAAGGGAGAGGGATTCCTGCTTCACCCTTTTTACCAAGGGCATGGGTGGATTTGTTAAAGAAAGGAAACACTGCATTTGCATTAATCTTGTTTTCTTTTGTCATTAGGATAGAGCCAGCCTTGGTAGAGTCGCTGACACTCAAAAACTAGTATTTTAGCTGGTGTAAATGGGAACTGAACCTCTCTGCTTATGCCAAATAAAAACCACAGATGTTATCTGTTCTGCACCACCTTTTCTGAAACGTTTCTTGATTTTTGGGCTGGAATTTTGCTTAGTTTAATAGATAAGAGTCCATTTCTTTGATGCTCTAAGCATGACTTTTGCATGGTAAAAACACTGTACTTTGTAACTTAGTCTTCTAATAATTTCATCCCTTTCAAAGATCATCAATAAATGAAGATAACAGGTGAAACTGGGTCTGTCATTAGGGCGGAAGTGCTGTGGCACAAGATCAGGTCTCTGAGCACACCATCAGGGGAGACTCCATTGTTTTTCCTGGAAGTTTGAACTTTCTGTTTTCCAGAACCAGAAGGTGAGATAGGATGGCAATTTGTGCCTTGCTGAAATGATGCACTGAATGAACATATCAGCAGATGCCATATTCAAAACATCTTAAATGTTCATAGAATGATCTAATTCTTGAATTTGTGACATCATGGTTTCAGCAGCTCTGCTGGACGTTCCCCTAATGTGATTTACTTCTAGGCATGTTCCATGTTTTTTGCGGTTTGCATCTCATTAAAGCATAGTGGACTGTAGCCCTTGAGCTCTCAGCTTTAAGGTGTACAGTTGGGAAAGTTTAATCCCTAATGATCTACAAACTGCAACACTATATAAAACCTCTGTTGACAGTCAAGCACACTTGAGTGTTTAAGGTTTTAATAGGCTTAGAGTTAATTCTGGAGTCCACCAACATCTGCATACATCTGTAATTTCAAGGACCTCTTACTTGGTTGGTTTCACATATCATACCTGAAAGTGTTTTTGAAACTTTGGCTGCTCCATGGAGAGTTTCATGATTCATGTGTATCTTCACTAACTGCTTCAGTTCTTTTCATTTTGTTTCTTACTTTTTTTCTTCACATCTTTTCCCCACTGGAAGATGTTCTTAAATGCTTAATCAGAACTGTGGTTTGGAATGCACTTTATCACACACCTTTTCTCTGCCAAAACCCTTTACACACTCTATTAATGTTAACTTTCCACATACTAATGTATTTATTTGTGAAGCGGCCTTTAAAGATGGTGTAGATGGTGGAAGGCAAAGTGCGGTGGGATAAATCCACATTTGGAAGGAGCCCTGCCCCTTTCTTACAGCTTACATTCCTGCTGTGGAGGCAGGGCTTGTGATTCTGCAATCTCTCCCTCCTGTAATACCAGCAGCATGGGTGGGGCAGCGCCACACTCCTCTGAGGGGAAAAACGATGGACTGGGACCTGCGGGGGGGAACGTGTGGATGGGTGTGCCCCTTTTCTGGCAGGTTTCCCGAGGTGTCATTGGGTGCCTGATTTCTGGCCAGGGACATTTGTTTCAGCTGGGAGGATCCTGTTCAGAAAATGTAGGACAGTTGCCTGTAGGCAGATGGAGAACACTGAAGCTTCCAAAAAAACCTCTTTGTACCTTTGCCCTGGACAGCCCTTAGGAGCTGGGCTGGGAGCCGCAGGGCTGGTTTATTGTAAATAGAAGAGTCAGTCTTCCTTACATGTATGAACCTCTTACTTCCTGGCAGCTCTTGTCAAAATAATCCTGTTTTCCTCAAAACATGTGTGTCTTTGGGCTCTTGAGAAGGCTGAGGGCCTGTGCTTATCTCTTCAGGCAGCTAGAGGTGGTGGGGGCACAACATTGGCTGCATTGGCAGCTCTCAAAACTTCCCGTGTTATTTTTATAGTTCCAGCCCCCAGAGTGCTTTGGTTAAGTTGGAATCTTAGCTTTATGGTTTTTTTTTTCTTTTTTTCTTTCTTTCTTTCCTTTTTTTTTTTTAACAGCTTTTGTAGCTGTGGAAACAAATTTCTGTGGCTGTGGAGCCTGAAAGCATGCTTTGCACGTGCTAAAATCAGAAAGGGATCAAGGAGAGCTCTGCTGGGACTGTAGGGCTGGGGCGTGTCTTTTTTTTAAACTCCCGATTTTTTCCTCTGGCTTGCAATAGGTTTAATCCTTTTATGAGGTTTTTAGCAGAGGTATGATGCCATGGCACAGCTTGCCTGAGATGACATGGCAGGAAAGGAAGTGAAGAACAAGCTGGAAGTGTCCTTGCTACGTGCTGTGCTGCTGCCTCGCTGCCTTGCATGGGCATTTCCCAAGGGCTAGGCTGGTGCGGGCCATGGCTGTGTTGGGAACAGTTGGCAACAGAAAACCAAGGAGTTGGAAAACGAGTGCTTGCATCTCATGGCAGGCCAGCTAGCTTCCACATCACGTGTCCTCCCCAAAACACTGTAATGGTGCATTTTCAGTGTCTTGAGTTTCAGTGCCTCCAACCTTGCTGGCCCATGCCAGCAATACCCAGTGCAACAGTTCTGCTGCAGTTGGCAACTCAGTAAAATTTGTCTTTTTCACCTGAATTTGGCAGCATTACTCTGAGAGCGTGTGCACTTTGTCCCACTCAGATGTCACTTCTTTCTGATAGAATAGATCTTTTGGCATGTCTCATGGCTGAGAAGTAAAGCAGTGAACTTACAACAAGATGTTCTAACCTCCTACAAATTAATGTGTAGGAATTACTTTGCGAAAAATAGTCAGATGTGAGCTGGAGAACCACTAATTGTCAATGGCTTGTGCTCTGCTGACACTTGGGCTTGGTATTCCTGTGGCAAAATGCGAGTGGCTGCTGCTCTTGTACTTATGCTGGTTGATCTGATTGATGCAGAGAGCTCTTCTGGGTTGATAAAAGACATTTTAAACAGCAGAGAGAAAGTAAAGAGTAAAAAAAAATATACAAAGTAGAGCCAGTCCCATCTTAAAAAAAATTATTAACTCACAATGAGTAAATTAGAATATATTTATATTTATCTATCAGGTAAGTGTCTTCTATCTGATATTTCTCTATCTGACATTTGGTTGATAGTAAGAACTGATGTCTACTCGCTCAGTGGAAATATTTCATTATTATTAATAACTACTTCTTAACTCTGGCATCTCTAGTGTGCCAGGCACTCTGTAAAACCCAAGGAAAGCATAGTGTCTCCCTAGAGAACTTATGCTAATCTGTTCTATTCCAATGGTATTTTTTTTATGCCACGTATAAATCTAGCAGTATTCAGTGCAGAGGTTTACACTTCCCCATTTGTGACAAACAAATTTGCCACAGTGAAAATACTACGCAGTTCAACCTAGCTGTATTTTACAGAGTTTCTTTTTGGGCAAACCATTGAAAGATATTGCTACAGAGAAGCCCTTAACATACACTTAACTTTGAAATCTGGCTAAGCACCATTAACTTTAATGGCCCAGGGCACATGCTTCAGGCTAAGCATGTGCTGAAGTGCTCTTCTGATTGCGGACAGATTAGGCCCATAAAATTTTGGTGAAATGTGATGTAAACCGTCATAGAGATTAAAATCCCCAGGGATACTCTATGGAAGTAGGTATCTCATCATCTGTCATGAGAGGCTGTGTCCAGATGCTCCATCAGGCAGCACAAGCTGACCCTCCCATCCAGGACCGTTTTTTCCTACAAGGGACACTGAAATCTTCATCAATCCTGAGGATCATTAGCAACATGGACTGTTTTGCTATGTGGAGAAGTGCTGTACTACTGCCCCACATGTAGAAGGAATGATTCCTAAGAGAGTAGAAGAAATCATGGTAGTCAGTAGTGTGAGACAAAGATTTGAAAAACAGCAGACACTCATTGAATCTAACTAGAGCTAAATCTGTAGTTAAATAAGAGAATGTAATGAAAATTAAACAAGAAAAAAAAATTAAGTGCCCTAAAGAAAGAGTATCATCCAGTCTCAAGGGGAGAATAACTGAAAAATACAGTATTGGAATAACTTAAAAAATAAAGCAATGCCTAATGAGGTCTATGGGGACCATTAATGTAGACTGCATGAGTGGCTTGATTCAAAAGGATGCTTTACCCACTTTCAGAATCACATCCAGTTCAGTCTTACTTATTTAACACCTGAAGCCAGCTTGCATCCTCTGTTGAGCTGCCATCAGGAAGCACTGGAGATGCCTAATATTGCCCCTCTACCTCTTTGGGAATCTCGATACAGTGTATCCATGGTAACACTTACCTGATGGCAAAGACCTTTTGATTCTTTGCTCAGTCACTGCCTCAAAATTACCCCATATGGACCTTTTGTTAGCCTCTGGGAAGTCAGAGACAGAAATCATTCCTAACATAGAGAAATATCTGATCTAACCTTCTTTTTCCACAGCACCATGGTAGAGAAAAGTTAGGGTGGTGGGGGTAGAGAGCAAAATCAACCACAAGCTCCTTGGTTGACTCACCACATCTCATATGTCTTCACCCTAAATTTCTGAAGAGATACCACTGACTGAAGGATATTTTCTGTACTACTACAATACCAGACCTTGTATCTTGAAAATAAATTTGAGTGGGCTTTGGTTTTTCATTGTAGGGAGTACAGGCAGAAATGGTTTCTTAGGAAACCATTTGTGCTGTGCTGGATGTTATGGAAAAACAATATACACCAAACCATAGCAGATTCTCTTTAAGACTTATGAATGACTATTATTTTGGCTTATGCTTGAGAATTAGGTCAGGTTGGCACAAACTGTTCACTGAAAACTTTACTGAATGCATGACAGCCCTCAGAAGCAATTTCTATCCCTATGATTTAATTGTTTTTATGTAAATACACACAGACATAATTATAAGTACTAAATATTAGGCAGCCAAATGGTTGTGGTTCAATATATCTTGTCTCAGCTTTTCTTTGATTTTTCCCAAAATAAGTTGGCAGTGACAGTAGTAAGGCTGTGAACAATGTAACAATGCAATATACTCACACCAAAATATAAATACAAAAGAAATGTTCTAAAATATACTGTGTCAAAGTACCTGCAAGAAGCAGAAAAAGGGGAAATGTTTTCAGTTCCTTGGAAACACAGAGAAAAATCAAATGCAGAGCTTAAGAGTTTATCTTTTCATGGGTATGAATTACTTATTAAAAATTTGATCCCAGTTAAAGAAGAACAAATGAATGCTTTGTTGATGATGATATGATGGCTGGGGTTTGTGAGTGATATGTTTCATTATGATCCCTGTAAAATTAATAAAAAATCCCAAAACTCTGAATATCTCACACAACTCTTTCTTTAAAACTAAGGGTAAATGAAGGTGTATTCATTTTCTAATTAATTTTAAATCCCACAAATGGGAGCTTTTTAGGATCAAGATATTAGGTGAGCATGCAGTATGAATCTTTATAAGGCTGTCAGATATGGGTTTTAATGCAAGAGGTTCCAATCCCCTTGTATGGACAATAACTCTTCATTAACCCTGGATCAACACAGGCACTAGAGAGAATATGCAGAGAGAAGAAAACAGTCTCAAGCCAAAATCCCACCCTGTGTGCCTATATGTAAAGCACAAGAGGCATAAACATCTCTTCTACCTTTCCTTTCCTAATGCAATCTGTTTTTATAACAAATGTCTCACTTGTGTTATTTTCTTACAGAATGCCATAAAGTGGTTATGTTTTCCAAAACTATTTCAGTGAAAGCCCATGAATAGGTCTGCAGAGGTTCAAGCAGATGTTCAAGTATCTGATCTCCCTTTCTTCAGTTCTGAATCAGCTGAATAGAATCCAGCCAGTTAGCCTGGAAAATGTGAACTTCATCCCCAAGTTCATGTCTCTGAACTCATGGTTGAAGCAGACAGCATGCTTTCTTAGGGAGGCTCAGGGTCACAGCTGTTACAATTTCTGGGTGTCTCCTAACTTGGGTGGGTGTAGTAGAATTCATCTGAGGCGCCAGAAGTTGCTTTGTTTTCAGAAGGGGATTGAAAATTTTACCCTCTAACATTGTTTCATAGCCTTTTCTGGCCTACGGCCAAGCCAGTTGGCAGGTGAAATTTTATTTTCCCTTAAGACATGGGCCTTGGTCACTACTCAAATACTCTCTTTTGCCCCTGTAACTCTAAATATGTGTTGTTATATTGTTATACTGACACAAGTATTTACTGTTTGATACATAACTCCCCCCCCTAGTCCTCCTGTACCCTCCATTGCTCTTGTTTTCCTAGCTAAGAGCTAGTTCAGGAAATAGATGGATGGTTGCATGCCTGTGATGTTGAACTCTGAGAGGAAAGTTGAATGCTCTGCTTTTTGTACAATATAAACTTGATCTGACATCACTGGGACTTTGCTTTTAGGAGGCTCTTTTTGCCTTCAGTAACCCACTGGCCTTCAATGGGTCAGTGGCAAAAAGACAAAGTATTCAAAGATGAATACTGTGATGGTCCTCTCTTCCATCTCTAGTCTGTAGATTTTTCAGCCTGATCTTACTTTTTTAGTGGCTATGGTTGCATGAACAATATGCCGACATCACTCCATAAGATCAAGAAAACATCACACATAAATAAAGCCAAATTATTTTTATTCTTTTCTCAATTCAGCAGAAATTATTAGATTTTGTGCAATGCATTTCCTCTGCAAAAGGGTATCACAGCATCCTCTGGTGAGTGAGTGTAGGAGGCTGTGAATTAAGTGAAATACATTTATTGGGATCATCCAATTTAACTTTTTGAGAGAGCTGGTTGTCTCAAAATAATCCTCACCACCCTTTGTTTTGTTAATATCCTGTAGATAGGACATCTGGCAGAGGCTCTGTCCCAGTCCAACCAATAACATTAACCCTGACTAGCTCAAATCACAACCAGGTCAGTTTATTCTCTATAGTAAAAGAAATCAAGCACAATTTTCTAGTTGCCTATTTCTCAAGTACATGAAATAATTCCACTTCCAATAAATATTTAGACCAGGCTGATTGCAACACTTCCACTCCAAAGGACGTTTATGCTAACAAAAGAACATTCTACTTTTAAAGTTAGTCACTATTTTATTGAACATGTTTTAGTGAACAAGGGCATGGCAGTATGGCCCTATAAAAACTATAGCCAGATCTCATTTGTTCTGTACCCTCTGTGGGTTATTGCTATAATCTATAACTGACAGTGATTGCATCTTATGAATCCCTGGATAAATATTAATTTAATTTACAACATTCAGGTTTTTTAAACGTCAAAGAGCAAATACGTTGACTTCATTAAGGGCCATTTCTCCTGCCAGTCCAGGCTCAGATTCAGGCTCCCAGCTGACAGTTGCCTGTAGGCACCAAGCATTTGTCTTCCAGCAAAATGAGTGTTTCTCTTTTTGAACGCATGGGGGCAGCTCACTCCCCGCACTTCTGGGAGAAGGATTTGCCTTCTCCCGGAGAAGGACAGACTTCAGAGGCATCTGCCTGGTGCCGACTTGGTCTGCAGTGCAAAGTTGTCCTGAAGGAGAAAGTCCTTCCAGTGTGGTGGCCCCAGAGTGGTCTCCTCCTTCTTCACAGGTATTTCACTGGAAATGCTGTTTTTGCATGTCTAAAGCAGCCTGCACGTGTGCATGCTGGAGAACGTGCTTGGCAGTCCCCTTGTGGTACAGGTCTGACAACTCAGCCAGCAGCAACCACCTTCTTCCAGGTCACTGGGAAGCTGGAACACCCTTGTCTAGTTCTTCCCTATTTTTGCCTCCAAACTTGGCTGCTCTGAACCAAACTTGGTGCAACTGATGTTCCACAGAGTGTAGGAAGCTCAGGGAAACACTGGGTGTACATCCCGAGCTGTAAATGTGAGATACCACTGAACTCTCCTTCCTTTTAGAGGACCACAGCTCTGGAGAGGTAACTTTAAGATAACTGATTAGGGCATCATTGATTTGCATGTTTTTTTCTGCCTGGGCCTCCTCCCTCAGAAATGTTCTATGCTTGCACCACATAAGATTTTATGTACCTCTTTCATCCACTTTCTACCCCCTATGATGGACATCCCACTCCTCCAGCTGCAGATATGATCTAAAACTGGTCAGGATGAATATTGCTGCATTTTTGTTCTTCATTTCACATCTTCTCTGGTAAAGGTAAAAAAAAGCACTGTGGAGCACATGGATCAGAAAAAGTGTTCAGTGTTACTGGGAAAAGTGTGAGAAGAACCCCTTCTGACTTCAAGAATGCATTTATGGCGATGTTTGTCAGCAAGCTCTGCTACCACAGCAATGCCCTGCAAGGATCACAGTCTTCTGCAATTTGCAGCAGAGATACTTCCTGATCTCAACTTAGGCATTACTTCATATCAGTGTGTAATTTCACTAATAAAGTTGTCTACATCAAAAGTGAACTAAAAATGTCCCCCTGTCACAACTGGAGACTGGATGCAGGAAATACATCATCAAAATGTAAGAGTCTAGCTTATGGCTTGCCTGAATATTTTATCATCTTTGAAAGGAATGACAGCTGGTGTGAACTTTTATATCAGATATCATAATTCTCTGCTCCAAATATTTCCATGTGACTGGTTTTGGTTAAAGAAGGCATCTTGTTGAATTTAATTAGGTAGAAACACAATTTAAGGGCAGATAACCGCCCTTGTCCTTACTAAGGAAGATGGCCTGGAGCATTGCCTCGTGTTGAAGAGTCTCCCTAGCACAGTTCTCTGGCTGAGAAAACAATCTGCTGCATCCAGGAAAAATATGAAGGCTGTGTCTGTGCCTAGAAACTGTCACACTGGCATCTTTATAAATTGCATGGATGATATGAAAATAAAGTGCCTTAATTTAATTATATGTGTTTTCCTTGGTTAGTGTAAAATGAGTTCTGATGGGAGGTATGAGGACTTTTATCCTATCAGACTGTCTTGAAAGGGAGAGGCCTCAAAGCAGCCCCTGTCTGCACTGCAGGGCCATGGGGTACTCACCCATTCCGTCTTTGAGGGTTGTGTTTTGCTCTTCCCATATGCAATGTACCCACAGCCTAGATGGTGACATTTTGGCTACAGCAACAAGAAGCAGAGAAAGGGGCTGGGAAAAATGTCTGAGTGGAAGACTTAACTGAGCAATTTTCTTTCCTTTGCTTCTTTCGTTGTGAACTGCCTGCAGGCAGGCAGGACTTTTTACACATGAAGTGATGACCGACAAATGAGTTTCCTGGCCTACCTGAGCGCTGCTCTCTGGCAGAGCCACACCCAGACCCTTTTCGGCATGCAGGGACAGTGCGTCCTTCTACCACAAATACATAGGGAGAGAGAGCTTGCCCTAGCTTGGTGCTGCTCCCTGGGCTGGTGTAGGGGAAAGAGTGCAGGAGCACCTGTGCCAAGTGGCTGGGAGGCTGTTGTCCCCTCACCAAGGAAGTAGATGCAGCTTTAGGAGGATCTAATGGTCTCTGACCTTTCTACAGATCACACGGAGGAGGGAGATTCTTTGCAGCTTGTGTATCTTGGTATAAGGTACACCAAGCACATAAATGCTTTGTGAAGAAAAACAAGTGCTTTCATTTGGTATTTAAAAGAAATACAGAGAAAATAAGAGAAGAGACTGCAAAGTTTGGGAGAGCTAATTCCTGCCAGTGCATTTAAATGGGAGGCATCTGCAGTTAAGAAATGTATTAACTAAGAACCACGATGCTCTGGTCTGAACATATTGAAGAAGAGGTAGGACAGATCCCCATTATCATACTGAAGATCCTGGGAAATGGGAATTTCACCAAGTATCCTGCACGAAAAATAGTAATATTTTTACAGGGTGTCAGGCACTGCACTTCCAGGCAGTGCTGAAGCAAATGACTGGGAATAAATGGACAAGAAAACAAATGGCTGGAAAGATAGCCATCAAATTCCTCTTGCGCCTTTCTCTGGCACTTAGTTCTCTCTTCAAAATGTTGACAATGTTCCTTAGACAGAAAGAGAATAGAAATGGAAAAAGTAAGTGGATAGACTGTGGTTATGGCTTATTTTCTTTCCCCAACAGGGGAGTATTGTGTAACAGAATTTTGTTCAAGTATCATTTTTATCCTTAAAAAAGTTATTATTCTTCATATTTCATATGAAACAAGAGCTATGTTTTGGATCAACATAATTCTTGATAGGCTATGAGGGAGATTTCTAAAAAGTAATAAATAAAAAAAAATTAAATTAATTCTAAATTAATTTAATTTAAACTAAATTAAAATTAAATAAAATGTAAAAGAAAATATGAAAAAAGTGCTTTTTCATGTGTATATCAAGAAAAAGACCCAGGGGCTTTGAGTACAGTGTCTTCTGTCCTCTCTTCTCTAAAAAATGAACTGCGAAACTGGAGACAAAGTCAAGCAAATTTTGAAGACAGTGACCAGATTCTGATATCAGGTATAATCTAACATCACTGGATTGCCATTACCCAGAGTCAGAATGACACGCACTGGGAGACTGAGGGTCTCACTTTAAATGACATGTCCATGAGCTGATTATGGTATCAACAGTCAGAATGTATAGTGCAACAAAACAAGGCCACAAGAATCTTAAAAGCCCTGAAAGAGATTTTATATGGTTACTCTTCAGAAAATTACACGAATTCTGCATCTAAAGCCAAAAACTAAGTGGCAAAATTCCCAGATCAATCTTTCACCTTTTCTTTTGTGTATTTGTCTTTTTTCAGTTTAGCCTGGGTTTTTTTTTTTTTTTTACTTGCATTTGGGCAGAAATATTATCAAAATAGTATCTTTCAGAGTGACCTCAGTGCTTTCTACAGTCCTGAGAAAAGATATATAAACCTGAGAAAAATCCTGAAGGGAGGGAAAAGTAGCGGGAGGAAGTAGCATTGAAAGACTATGGTTATTCATGGGCAGGTTGTGTAGCAGGGTCAATGTGGTTCTTTCTGAGCAAGACAAAAGGTTTAAGCAGTCCTTTCACCAAATATATTGCCAGTATAGAAGACAAAATGCTGGACCTAATTCAGTTTTCATTCATTCTATCCCAGTTGGAACAACTTTGGGAAATTTAGTGTGAGAAGTTTCCAAAAATAGACAGAGAAGTTAAAGGACTGATGATGGAAATGGCAGCATTCATGGGAAAAGGGTCACATAGACACAGAACTCCCTCATCTTCTCTACGCCTTAAAAACTGTCTGGCTCTTGATGAGTGAAAATAGAATTCTCTGGTGTCATTAGTTTTATTTTCTTTGGGTCACCTTTCCCTCTATATTGGTCCAGAAAAATAAACAAAAGCAAGAAGTCATAGTTTTGATTTTGAGGTTCACACATATCCAGTGTGAAATACATTGAGTCACGAGGTCTGTGCTAATGATGTGTACTGTTATATGTATGTCACATAGACAATCACTAATAGGAAAATGCAATCAATCATGCCATCACTTTCTTTCCAGCCTTTCTCTCATGTGCCTGCACCTGTAAACCATTGATATGCACAAATGTGTTAACAAAAGTTGGCCTGTTTCCATCGCTTTTGTATTTTTTTCAAATCCTTCTGTAGCACAATGGAAATACTTGCCCCTCATTGTTTTAAGCTGCAATAATCCACTTGCTAAGTGGAAAGACTACAGTGCAAAAGGTTTTAATTCAAAATCCCAAAGCAGAAAATAGATTATTGCTGAAACAATCAAAACCCTGATATCCAAGTATTATAAGAAAAAACTCTTTTTTAAAACTAAGATGCTTGATAAAGCAAGAAACTAATAGCAGTGATCTGAAGCTAATTAAGGCAGTTTGTGCTAACTTCCACAAAAACATTTGCCGGGCTATTTACTACTTCATCTCTGTGACACTCCTTGCTAATGCAGCTGGCCACACCACTGTCCCTTCTGTAATGTGAATCTCCAAGTGAAGTCACCAGCTCCCCCTCCATAGTGACATCCTGAAGAAGGAAGAGCCTGAAAGATCCTGAAATTTACCCGTTTAAAAAAGCCCATCAGCTTTAACGGGACTTGTCACCTACCTCAATGCATTCAAAATGGAGATTTGCTTCAGCTCTCCCGAAGGAGCTTCCTGATAACATCCATCACATATATGATGGGCCAACTAAACCACACTAAACAAAATCTGCTGACACATATCCTAAACCCACTACTAGATTGTAATGATCTTGAATTAAGTTTACTTGGCAAGCTACAGAAGTAACTCATCTTTCAGGCATTGTTAATGCACAGTTTCTGGAGCTGGGAAGCCATTTATTGTGTTGGCACAGCAGCATATAAACTCTGGAGATTTGTAAGCACAAGTTTAGGATTGGTAAAACAAGCAGATGCCTTATAGAGGGCTGCTAAGTGGTTCAAATTAATGTTGTGCCACATAAAAGCTTAAATAACTCTCTTCCACAGGGCAAAGAATTAAATTCCTCCCAGAACCTCTAAGGAAAAGAAATCAACAAGCTCCCTTGAAAGACCTTTTCCTTCTTAGAAGTTTATTATAGGTTTCTGTGGCCAGTTGAGCTGCTCCACTTTTAATAAATGACAGTGAAATTCATTTAGTGGCCACTGTTTCGACACTCTATATGCGAGGTTGTGCAGCTCTGGGACTGTTGGCAAGGGAAGCAGCAAAATGCACCTGCCCACATGCTGTGCACAGTTCTGTGCTCTTGGGGCATCTCGCTATGAGCTCTTTCCACCTCTGCTCATATGCACGGACACCAATCAGCACCAGTGCTGTTTGACTGACAGTCATCCTCACCACATGCATGCCTCTCCTGGACTGAGGCCCTTTTCTTTCTCTTTTCACTAAAAAACTTGTTTTTTGAAAAAAAATAAAATTAAAACTAAACATTTTAAAACCAAAGAAAATAAAAACAAATCAAAATAGAACAAAAAAACCCAGTAAAATAAAACAAAACAAACTCCCCCAAAAATAAAGCAAATAAATAAAATAAAATAAAATAAAATAAAATAAAATAAAATAAAATAAAATAAAATAAAATAAAATAAAATAAAAGCTCTGGTGTAAAAAAACCTGAGTTCTGACTCTGCACCATCTGGTGACTTCTTAACAGCCATCATGCAGCACAGCACAAGTCCTCCAAGAGAAGAAGTGGCTAATGAGATGCAGAGATCCTGAGCTGATTAGGAAGGAACATCAGATTTCTCTTAATATGGTTAATATGATATGTAAATAAGTAGCATATGATAGGATTTGAAGCCTGTAGGAAACACAGCAGTGTAAGTGTTTAGGAGGAGGTGGTCTTCCTAATAAATATGCTCTTTGTTTGAGAATGGAAGTGAAATCCCTGTTATATTTGATCTTTTTGTGCTACTTATCTAAAGCAGCACTTATTCCATGAAATGGCAAGTGTATAAAACTTGAATGGGATGTACTCCATTAACTGGAATTTTTACTGTCACACCCTGACTTCTGCACTGCAAGAAATCCTAACCCATTCCTCAGCTGCTGGAAGTGGACTTCAGAGTGTATCTCAAGCCAATAATCTGCTGATTTGTACCAAAGCTCGAGTTAGCACAGCAGACATTTTAAAGCAATATAAGACAGAAATTTCAAACAGACACAGATTTCTATGTCGTATCCTGGCACCTAGGCCAGGGCTTTGCATTCTTACCCTGCTCAGTGTGTCTCAGCTTCTATGGATTTCTCTGAAGTCTGGCAAATGGTCAACATCTTTGCAACTCAGCCGAATGTTAGGACACTGGCCAAGAGCAAAGGAAAATACTTTCAGACATCAGATTTTCAAACTAGTTAAGCTTTCTGCTGTGTAGTTCTTCTCATTACAGTGAAAGTCATTGAACACTCAAGTAGCAAAGCTGAGGATGTTCTCATCTCGTCTTCCTGCTATCTCCTGATTTTAATTCCTTGTATCTTCCATCTGTCCCTGTTCACAACCTTCCTGCATTTTCCATATGTGAGGACTCTGGGAAGTGGCATTTACTTTTGAAGCTGGTATAATTAAGAGAAAAATGAAATGCAGAGACAGAACACAGCCTCCAGCTTTATCTACGTTGAAAGGGTGGATTGAATTCCGGGTCCACAAATTTGAAAAAATTTAAAATTTTCTCATATTTTCTCCAGCAACTTAATCCTTAATATCATACTCCAGGTAGTTAAGAAACAGAAACATAAACCAATCTCAGGGATCCAGTTAAAACACTAGACATTTTTGATAATAAAATGATGCAACAAGATATTTAGCCAGCTTTAGAGCAAGAAATCTTGGCAAGGATTCTTTTATAACTCAAATCAAATAAATAAAATTGATCCCCGCAATAAGAGGAGTGTTGTTTGCATCTTAAATGCAATTTGTAAATTTCAGATTCCTTTTATTTAGATGTACTTCTTTTATTTAGATGTTAGACTAGCAATACCATGTCCATGGATTCTCACATTTTTTCACTGTACTGTGAAAACCTCTGCTAGTACTCATCAAACTCCTCTGTGGTTTGTTGTCCCCATTTTACAAGTTGAAGGAATTAGACAGGCAGGTTAAAGGACTTACCCAAGACCACACAGAGAATAAGATGACAGATTAGGTACTAGAATCAAAATTTCCTGGCTCTACTTCCAAAGACCTTGTGCCAAGGAAAAGACCTTTCTTTCTAATGTAACACCTTGGTTATTTGACTTTGTTCTTTCTCTCTCTCCCCCCCTTACTCTTGCTCCACCTCACCCAAAATGTAATTGAAAAAAGTTCTCTCCATTAGTGTGCAGCTTTGTACTTAATCCATGATGCCAAACAGATCAAATTAATATTGTCACCACTCCAGAAAATGCAGGGAGAGTTTATTTAGCTGATATGATGGCACAGGTGGGTTATAAAAACCTCACAGACTTCTGCCAGGGAGGTGACCCCTTGAGTCCTGATTAAACACACTTATGTTAATCAGGCTGCTCTGCAGAGCTTCTCAGGCAGGATGAGTGCAAAACTGACAAAACAGCACCCTGAAGCCACAGTATACCACTATGGATATTATCCAAAATGCCTCCATCTACTCCTCATTTTTCTTTTCCTGTAGCTTTCCAGCCAAACATGCCTCTCTTCATGACAAATGTTGTGATGCAGGAGGAAAAAGGTTAATTTTGCCCTTCTAAATTAAGTCTACTGAGAAGGTAACCTTCTTTTCGTGTTTTAAAAGTGGTGTTGCTTCATTTGCTATAAAGGTTGAAGCTATTTGGTATTATTAACACAACCTTAAGATTATTTTTTTAAAGTCACTAACCATTGTTCTTTTACAGATGCTTTTCAGTACATTTTTGAAGGAATAGGTCTTATCATTCCTGCAGATGAGGTATCACATTATTCTCATCTGATTTTGTCCAGTGCCTTGTTAGCTGGAGTATCCAATAATAACTAGAGATTAATGGATCAGAAGTGATGTTTGTCATCCAAATTATAAGCAGTCTTGCAATAGCTGAGTGGTGTACATGGCATGGTTCCTCATCTGTCTCTCCAGTTGTTCTTGCAGGATAATGGTTTTCTTATGATGCAGAACCCCTTAGTGCTGCATTATCTCATTATCTCTGACCACAAGGCTGCATCTTTCCTGTGAGATACATAAATATAGGATCAGAGTTTTCAAAACTTTTAAGCTTCCGAGTAAATTATTGCTTAAAAGTAATTAACAGATTAAGATGTCTAAGATACAGCATAATGGTCTGCTGTTTGAGGGCAAGAGCTGCTCCTTGGGGCGATGTCTACAGAAGGACCAGTAGCCATTAATGCCCATTAACTAATGACACTATTCACCCATGGTACCTATGAGCAGTTGATGAGGGACTCATAAAACTGCGTAAGAGATATATGAGTCCATGATTGTCACCATACTAAGGTGCAAAGTTTGTGAACACTGATCTTATAAATGTGACAAGAATGGGATACAAGAAATTATATGGCAGAGATTTTCTGTGTCCACATCCAGACCAGCAGAGAAAGTGTTCATTAGTGACATACCATAAGAAAAAATGTTCTCAGCACAGCAGAATGGATTAGCTCAGCAATACATGTTCAGCAGGGAAGTTCAGGTTTATACCTAAGTAAAAAAATGGTTACTTATCTTTGGTACCAAGTGGTATGATGTGCATCCTCCTGTTACTCTATCATAATCCTTGATACTTACATGAACATGGATCAAGTTGTTCTGGTTTTTAATCTTGCTTTTTAAGAGGAGTCACTGAGCATAGTGGTCTGTTTATAGAATATTCTCTGATTTAATGTTTGCCAGATGTATACAGAGGCAGCAGTGGGGGTATAGTTTGTCTAGATGCCAACTTTTCACGGAAGAAAAACTTCATAAATCACTTCCCTGAACTGTCAGTGCTGTTAGCAACTCCCTCTGGTGTTGTACAGCTGAGGGGGCTATGTTGAGCACTCTGAGAAATGTAAGAACAGAGCGCTCACAGGGCCTTGTGCGTACAGGCTCAGATATAGAGATGGGTACGATGCTTGACCTAAGACCTTGAAGAAGGCTTAGAGAATTAGAGTATTAAAGTGAAACAGACATAAGACAAGAATATAAGTTTGTAGTTAAAGTAGAAATATGTTTAAAGCAAACAGAAATTTGTATCATGTAAGCAAAGCAATATGTTAAGTAAGATAGTAAAAGATTTTAAAGTTTAGCAATAGAACCTGTTATAAAGTTAGTTAGAAGATTAAGATGTATCAATGTAGGTTTGTGAAGTGTTATATGATTGGTTAAAAAATGGTGCATTGCGGTAAAGCCATGAAAGACAAAGCAATCAATGATTGGTGTAAAAAAGACGATAGCAAGCTTCGTAGAAGTATTTTTTTTGGCTAAAAAAGTAATATAAGGCATTGTAACTAAGAATTAAGCAGCTTCTGATGTTATGGCGTTGGATGTAACACCTTTAATGTCTCACCCTTCTATGAGACTGATGCCATGAGGCAATAAACCATCTTTTAAAACATCTCTCAGTTGCCCCAAGCAACAAGACAGGCTCTTGTAATATTAACCTCCCAATAGAGCACAGCACTCCTCTGCAGCCAGAGGAGCCTTGCTTTCATTTATTTTTCTTTTCTAGTAAGAGAAAACTGGTCCAAGCTGAGAAACCTTTATAAAACACACCTTGCGATCAAAATACCATGACAGGCTTCTTCAGTGCCTAAAAACTAATTATGCACAGTAGCCTGCATCTCTGCAGGCAGAGTCAGCTTGGGATCACTTCTTCCTAAGCATTGTGGTAATGACCATCCCTTGCTAACTTTAACAAAAAGAAAAAAAAAAAGTGTTTTTGAAAAAGAAGTGGTGTGGATGTCTGGACCTGAAGACAGATAGCTAATGCAGACATATAGACAATGCACACAAAAGCTTTGCAGTGTCAGATGAGAAGAACATGGGCCATAAATTCTCTGTCCTTAACTTACAGCCACTCAGATGGTTTTGATTACATCAGATGTGTGAAAATTAGCTGCAGCTTGTGGCTAATGGAGGAACATTTTCAGAAAGGGGTTCAGAAGGCTATTTTTAAGACTCCTGTATGTAAAACTATCTCTGTGTCTATAGTAAGGCGGCAGACTTGACTGAAGGTGCAGGTTGTAGGCACAGAGGGGTAGGAAAATATTTAGCTTTGCACAGCTGCCTTATATGAGGCTGTTTGTAGATGTGCAACTTAGCTTGTACTTAGTGATTTTATCTGCTTCAACCCATTGCCAGCTGTCACTTGGCATGAAGAATTTGCTGAATATTAGAGAAGGAAATGAGGTGAAAGCGCCTGTCTTACCTTGCGTGCTGCTGTTCTTTCCCATGCTGATGTGGAAAGATAAGATGGTGCAGACAGGCCTTTTGTCCTGGCTCTGGTGCAGAAGCTAGGAGGGGTTTCCCACTCCAAGCACACCCAGGAGCATCTGCACCCAGCTGCCACCCAGGACTGCTTGCCTCCTCTCCCCAAATCTATGTGGCCTGGTGTAGGTGCATAAAGGTGCATATATGGTGCAGGTAATGTTTCAGGGAGCTGGAGCCAAAAAGATTCTCTATTGGGCATCAGCTCTCAGAGGAGTATATGGGTGTTGACCTCTGAGCCCGATGGGAAAAAATTGCCCAGCAATTTGCTTGCATTTCCCTTTCTGCCAAATACCTCCATCATGGCTAGGTTTGACTGCCTCTTCCAGGAAGGTGACAAGAATGCTCTTGCCAGGACAGGCGATGGGGTGTAGGGGCACAGAGGGCTGGTCCAGCCACCACTGAGCAGCCATCTTGAAAGTGGTTATCTTTTTTCTTCTGTATCCACTCAGAGTCAGGATTGAATGCTCAAGAGACGGATTTCTTGCTTGGACTTGGTTGTTTATTAAATCTTATCTAAAGTACAGACAGTTCTTCAGCATTTCTATCTATCAAGCCAAAAGTGAGAAAATGGAGCTGAGTCTAGCTAGTTTGTAGTTACTTTTTAAACAAGGTCTTTTAAAGGCTAACTATCCTATTAAGAGCTAACAACTATATTATCTGTACTTTTGACCCAAAGACCAAACACCTGTGACCTGCACTGTGGTACTAACTATCCAATCACAAACTACTACCTGAAATCATGAAGAAGAAGGAACAAGAAGGAAGAAAGACAACGCCCCAAACCCTCCATCTTGTCCCATACCTATTACTATATTATAAAACCCCAAATTCAAAACCCTTCACCAAGTGAAATAACACACTTCTATTCTAACTACACATCAGTGATTTTAGCTCCATCACTCAAATTTGGAAGCCTTCCCCAAGGCCTCAGGTGCTCTTTTGAGGGTCAGTGTTAGAAAGCACAGAAAGTTTAAAACTCCCAGGCTTCAGGGTTCCAGCCAGGCACATTGGGCAGCTCTTTGCCTTCCTAGGTGGAGTGTTTGCTTTGGCAGCCAATGCTCAATATACATCTCCAGTTCTTGGAGAGAAACTTTCTGTAACTCCAAAGATATTGGGGAGAGAGAAATATGTCTCACAGCAGCTTCATCCTCACAACATAGCCAGCCTCTAGCAATCACCCTAGCAACCAGAAACTGAAAAGGAGAGCCAATGCATCCTTCAGACATCTGAGCTTTATTCCACCTTTTGTTCTTATTTATACTTTTCCCTGAATAAGCAGACAGAGCTATCTACCATTTAATATTTGGTTTATGGAGAATTATACAGACTTGTTTTCTGCTTTTTGAAGCTTCCTAGTTAGCTAGTTCAACTCCTCTGTACTTGAACATTTGCTTTCAATAAGAAAAAAATGTTGATTAACTCAGTGGCCTAACCAAATCTAGTAAGTTTTTTCTGGAAATAACTCTAATGAGTCCCATTTATTAATTTTCCCCCCTACCTTACTTGTATAACAAATTTCCAGATATTAAGATCAAGAAAGGCAATATTTGGTCTGTTGTATGAGAAAAGTAAAAACAAACCAGCACACTTCCTTTCATAGTTCTGGATTTCGTGCTCATTTAATACATATGAAAGGACCATTTTACAAAGTATAAATCTGGAGCTATGTGTTAAAGCATGCTGGTTTATGCATGCGATTATGTACAAGCATGTATGTACTTTTATACACATATGCCCTTTATAATCAAGTGACCATTGATCCATGTTGCCTTTTTATTTTTGGCAGGTCTTTACCCCTTTTTTTAACACCCACCTCTCTCTCTGTCTTTTAGGGAAACGCTCTTTAATGTAATTATGCTAAACTGACATTCTCTTTGTGGTATTTAACAAAAAGGAGTCATCATCTTTTAACCATTCATATATTATGAGTCTGTATTTTTTGGCTCTAAATTAGGATGGCATTTGATTACGTTTTTAAAATATTATGGCTGGATAAATTAATAACACTAGAAGATCCAGAAGAAACAAATAATAAAAATAATAATAAACATTAGCTGCCACCTCAGTCCAAGCTCACGTATTGTATGTTAAAACTTTGTTATTTCAAGTGGACATATTTCACAGGAAGGTGGAGGCCATAACTAATGTCAATGTTAATGGAAACCCATGGGTCACAAGCATTTTCCTGGGAGTGTATGGTTCCCAGGGAAGGCTGAGTGGGTCCCTCCTTGCTCTGCTGGGAGGATGTTTCTGGGTTTAGCGCCTCTTTGGGGCTCACACAGGACACTGGACACATTGCCCCAGAGGAGTTAGGTGAAGTGCCGTGCTATCTTGACACAAGAATGGTAGTGCTTGCCTTACCCCATGGGTTACACCTCTCTCTGGTGGGACCACCCTCCTCTCAGAGAAGGTGGCCAGGTTTCCCCCAAAGCTCCGTCCTTAACTTCCCAGATAGAGCCAACAGTAATGTCAATTAGTTCCACTTCTGTTTCTGCTTTTGTGATATTTCCCTCTGTCCATGGAAACTGGACTCACACTATCAATTTATTTCTCATTCTGTGGGCCACCAGCTGGTAATGATGTTCTTCTTGTTTACTCTGACCTTGGCTGGATGTGAAAGAGAGACTTAAGTGTAAATGTTTCCATCTCCCAATCCCAGACCCTTGAGCCATTATTTTCTTCTGCCCTACCAAGCAACATGCTGATTTTAATAAAACATATTGCCACTGCTTTGAATATTTATACCCTTAAACTATACAAAAAATCCATTCACATTAGTCAAGTTAGAGCAAAAATAACTCAAAGACAGCACCTACTGCCAACATTTTCTTTCTTTAGTGCTACCAAAATGTCCCATTTCATTCTATGGCTGAATTAAAAGATTTCTTATTAATCGTGAGCATAGTGCCATTAAGACTGCAATGTAACAGTATAGCCAATATAACTCCACTCACGCTATAAAGACAAATATTTAAGTAATCACTTACTTTGTGGCTAAAAAATGGAAAAATGCAGGAGCATACCAGATGAACCTCAGACATCACACCCTTTGGCACTTGCCCCAGAATTTGCTGTAAATGCTGTCAGCTGCCAAATCCACCTCGTTACTGTGGATCCTGTTGTCCCTGCCATTCAATGAAGACAGCGGCTGTGCATGCCAAAGCTGAAAAGCTTCTGTGGTGAAACTGTCTGTGACTGGGGAGATGCAAGGACACACCTCCTGGTCTCACGCACAGAAACTTTTGTTTATTCCTGTACCTAATGCTACACCTAAAGCCTTATCAGAGCCACTTGCTTTTGTGGACCAGTCTGTGGCACTGTCATAGATTATTATGACTTTTAAAACTCATATTTCTCCTAAATCTTTGCCCTCTGTGGGAAATAGATATTTTTAAAGATCAGTCCAGTTGCAGATAACAGCAAATGTTCCATTGAAGTTTCCTATGGGAGAGAAAGTCTCATGTTCAAAAGACTATAGGAAATATGTAACACTGCATGGTGCTTAAAGACGAAGAGGCAAGCTTACCTGGGGTAAGCTTGGTACAGTACAACGTACAGTAGCAGGGCTCTGGGACTCTGATAGGCAGTAGCGCATCATTATGATACTGTTTTTCAATGGCAAAGTAATCTGGAGCATTGCCTTTTCTCCCTAGATTTCCCGGAAAAGGATGGGGAAGCTGTAGTGATTTACTTAGGTGATTGTGTCATTTTGAATTTAATAGACTGAGACATCAGTGTGGGTTGTATGCCCCTCTGACAAGTGCACAGCACTTTCTTTCTAGCAGCATGAATAACAACTCGTCTAGCAGAGAGTGGTGCAGCAACATATTCTGGTGTCTGCTTAGCCTTGGAAAAATGCATTTGCCTAGATAAAGGGACTGAGGCTGGGGTTTCAGGGCATGCAGATATCTTACTGCTACCCAGATAAGTCTTTAATTTAGCAGTGTGCATTTTTCAGACATCCAAAGTACCTGATCATTTCTTAGCTTTAAGAGTTCTCTGTATATGAATTAAAGAAAACATTGCTTTTCTTATTTATCTCATTCTAAACTTTAAAAAAGTGACCCTCAGTGAATTGTTGTGAGTACTTTGGTGCATACTTATTTGAGCTTTGGTAAAACTTACTCAAAGACATTAACAGTATACACACAGGCACAAATCACTATTAATCCTTGCTCAGGGGAAAGTTTATGGGGTCCCAGCTGTACAGGGCTTGATGCTAAGAACGCAAGGTCTTGTTCTTGCTGAGCACCTGCTGTTTTCAGAACTCAAAGGGCTGCATTTGCTCATCAAGGCAATAAAACATACTCTTGTTATTGCTGGCATGAGGGATTTTGAGAACTGCAGTCTCGATGACATAATGGGTTGCAGCACACAGAGGGAGATAGTGTCCCCAGCTGCCCCATGCTGAGCACAGTGAGCTCCTGCCTGCTCACTCTGCAGAAGCCAGGCACTGAAAAGAGTCCCTGAGAGGAGAGGAATGGGGAGCTGTAGCAGTCACCCAGCAGTGCAAAGATGCAATCCTGTTGGTGCAAATACATGAATATTTGTGGTTTAACTGCAATGGTTTAGCTGAAAAACAATTCAAGTAGCTGGCCTCTAAAATGTGGGGATCAGCTGTCAGAGGTGAAAGAGTCACGCTGCTTGCATGGCAGGTTCTAGGGACAGCATCCATATCCACCTCAGTAGAAGAGCATACTGCCTGGACCAGTGCTGCATTTATTGGACAGGCATCATTTATTCCTCCAACTGCCCTGGAACAAGAGCATGACCAGCTGGATGTGATCACTTCCATCCTTCTTCTTTTCTTGTCAATTGGCCTTGAATAGCCCCTTAATGCTTCTCTGGTAGTATGGACGTCCACAGAAATTTATGAGTGACTAAAAAATTCTGTGAACTTGGAGGAAACTGATGTCTGAATGCAGATTTCAACCTGGTAGGCAGCCCTGCTCACACAAACATCTCCTCAATAGTCTGATGCTCTGGGCTGCTTTTCTTGGTCAAACAATCATCTACATTATACAACTGTGGGAATATTTTTAGAGGAAAATGGACATGTAGTGAACGAGTCCAGAAAGCAATATGAATGCCTTTACGAGCCTGAGGTAGGCCTGTGGTTTGGCCCTTGAAATCACCTTGAAAGAGAGATAAGAAAAAGGACAGCTGCTGCCTAACAAGAAAACAAGGGGCAAGACAAGAAGAGCAGAAGGTAATGGGTGAATGAAAAGGAACTCCGAAGCAAATGAAAAGTATGCATGTTTGCCACGTGCAAGAAGGCTTTTACCAATGATAAGCTGTATGATCGCATGTAGGGGTAGAGAAATTGTATATTAGGGTTGGAAGAAAATAATAAAGTGGCACTTGCTTGTTCATATTGAAATGTGTAGTGTCCAGATCTTTATCTTCTCATACAACTGGCAAGGTGGGGTCTGCAACTGGTGTTTTAAACACATTTAATAACATGCTCTAATATGATAAAAAGCAGGAGTTACATGAAATACCCAGGTTGCTGGTACTAAGCGTATACTTACTCTACACTTTAATAATATTCTGTGGAACAATAATCTCACAGCTGCCTTTCCAAAATGTTGATTAAAAAAAAAAAAAAGGGAAAAGGACAAGAAGAAATGTCCATAAATTTGCTACAACACTCATTAAACCTGTCTTAGAGCAGCTTCTCCCTGTCCTAGGCAGGGCAGGTTGCAAGCAGAGAGGCAGCCCAAGGGCTAGTTTCCTCTTGTCTGTATCCCACTGATGGAGCCAGCTGAAATGCAGAAAGTAGATTCCCACTCACCTACAAGCCCTGAAACTGGGGGAGCACTGAGGAGGCCAAGCACTGCATCCTTGTTCTCTCTGAATATGCTGCCAATGGAGCTTCGGAGGGAAAATAAGGGACATGGAAAAATGTCCAGCCGTAAATTATGCTGTACACAGGATACAGAAATCTGGGAAGCTTTGTAGCTGGCAGTTCCTCTGAGGCAGGGCCAGTCCCCAGGAAGACTGGCTCACAAAATCCCATTGTGCCCTAAATGATGCACCAGCGATGTGGCCAGTCTTTGGCTGGGACAAGTCACCGCTCCAGAAGTATTCACTTCAGCTGGTTTTAAAAGGTCCTGGAGGAGAAAGATAAGGCTTTTTAAAATATAGATTATATATAAATATTTTTATGGACCTATTTAAGGGGTACAAAACAATAAGTTATTTTGCAGTGCATATTTGAAAATAAACCTCCAGTTTGTATAGCTTGCAAGCACACTCATGATGCTCATTATATTAAAGGTTTGGGGTACTTTTTTTTGTATACAGTGATTTTTTTAAGGTTATTAAAAAGAAAATAGATTAGTGATATAAACTGACTATAAAAAATTGCAATTTAATAAATGAGAAAAAATCATAACCCAACTTTCTTAGGCCAAAGAAAATGGTGATGTGCATACAATATGCATTGTGCTGTTATTGCTGTATCTATAATGAAAAAAATCTATATTCCTCTTCATCAAATCCACTAAAGCCAGGTTCATTTTCTTCATGAGTCTTTCCTTCTGTTTGGACTAGAGAGAGTTGAGGAGAACTCTGCTGAGCAGAGAGCAATAACATTTCCACAGAGGCAGTCATTTTTGTAGGGAAAGAATCAGTTAATTTTTAAGAAAGCACATCCTTACAAATGTATATGTAGGTCATCATAGCTAAAGTGACCTTAGAGTTGCTTAGCCGTGAGGGAGCTTAGCTGATAAGTGTTATACATTCTGATAAAGTGTCTGACTAGAAAAATTCTGTAAGACTTTAAACACCATGTAGAAATCCGTCTCCATTTCAGAGTAGCAGGTATATAACCTTAGCACGTCAGTCTTTAGCAGATCCTCTGATTCTTGCGCAGACAGAGAGGCAGTGGGGAGAGGGAAAATTAATGGAAATGAAGAGTGAGAGGAGAGAGACCCAGAGCTGAGCAGATTTTGAAGTGGGTGTCACTTTGTGTCATTTATGGTCAGCCTCTTTCTTCAGGGCTGCCCCTGAAGTATCCTGTCTGAATTCTGACGTAGAAACTGGCTTTATGAGCCTCCATGAGAATTCAGTTCATATACCAGGGTGATGTTGAAATAATTGGAAGATTCTGCAAGGATTTTCCTGGTGTGAAATATCAGAAAAATTGATCTTTGAGATTTCCACTGTTATCATTTTCCCCTGTGGCTGATGGGAAATGCTTGTGAAACTACATGCTGCTCAAGAGAGATTCTCTTTCTCAATTCCTTCATCAAAGCAAATGAAACAAAGTCTTTTTGCACTGGGGGTTTTTCTCTGTTTTTGCTCAGACATCACTGATGGACAGGACCTGGCCTGAGAGCAAGACTAGTCTTGGAGCTCCCTGAAGGACTGAGCATTCTAAAGCTAATCTGTAGCTCACAGCTATGGATGACAAAACCATTCTGAGATGTGCAGTCAAACTTCTCTTGGCCTCTACTGTGAATTTTCAATAATATTTCAAAAGTACTTTGGTGCGCCTCTCCGTCTCGGGGGAAGCAAAACACAGGAGTGGCAGAATGGATCTTGCAGTCAAGTCTTTCATCACTCGTTGGCGTCCCAGCTGTGGTGAGTGCAATGGTACTGAAAGATGCCAACTGTTTAGAGGTTCGGTAGTAGTTCTTGAGTGGATGGTGAGTTGTACCACACTGTATCATAAGAGTATTCTGACAAGAAAGTTATTTCCACAAAGCTAAGACTTCTAATTGAATGTTTAAGGCACCACATAATTGTTTTCAGGATGATTTCAGAAAGTAGAATACACATCTGGTAATGTTATTCTCACACAGCAAAACTCAGCTAAATGTGCAGTTAGTGTAAAAAGCCCAAAAAAGATGCATTCAGGTAAAGGACTCATCTAAAAGTCACAGAAGTCAGATACGTAGTGCCTGGGGCTATGCTGGGAAATTGTATTTACATTTACTGAAATGTGCTGTCCTCATTTTTCCCTTGTGGTCACAATGATTTAGAAACAAGTGTGAAGCAGCAGGCAATTAGATTTTGCCACTCAAAAAGCTAAGACTTCTGTGCAAGTAATCATGGCTAGGAAGCTGGAAAGGATAGATGGAAGAGAAACACTTACAGAGACATACATTTCTGCACTGACAGAGTGAGGCTAGTGGAAGCAGTTTGTGTCAGAGAACATGCTTTTTGAATCCGTGCACCTACCTCACTTCTGTCTGTGCAATGGGACTATAAATGTCTGAGCCATACAGGGCAATCAGGGGGGTGTAGAGACTTGTGAAGGTCCAAGACTTTTTCAACCTTGCCACACGAGCTTTGGCACAGGATACTGAAGCTGAGGATGCAGCTGAGCTGTAGACAGAGAGGTAAGGCTTGCTCCTGCACAATCACAGCTGGAGCAGACACAGGATTGCCAGCACTGCTGATGAGCCCAGGGGAACAAGGCTCTCTGCCAACCTAACCTTTGAGGCACTGTGACCTGAGACAGACGTTAGAGCTGCAAACTACAGAATTAGAGATGGCATCTTTTTTTCTGTTCCATCTAGAGACTTATTAGCCTACCTAGAGCCTGACTGGTGTTTTGAGTCACAAGAAGAAGAGAAAGTTAATGTCACATCTGATGATTAGTAACAAAAGCTGAACTCCTTTGGTTAAATGGTTAAAGAACAGCAGTAAAAGTAGAGACAAATAGCTGACTTAGAATATCTAAATGCTACAAGCTAAAACTAAGTATATATTTTAAGGAACACCTTGCACGTAATTTCTTTGTAAGTAATACACTGTAACGTTTCTTAAATGCCTTATATGTGACTGAATTTTATTTTAACTGTAATACATAAAGCAAGATTTAATGGCAGGCTTACAAGAACTAATAAGCAACTAAAGCTATCTTAGTGCGAGTCTGGATGAAAAGAAATGCCTTGTCTCTAGCCATCTGTTACACACTGGAGTTAAACAGACATACAAGTGCTTTTTCCTGGAAGCCATCTGCACAAATATTGATTGAGTAATTTCATAAAATTCCGATTTAGTAATTTACCAGCTGACAAGGTGATACTGCACAGTGTAGGTTTGAGTTTCCTGGCATTTCTACTGCAGCTAAAACAACATCGATGTGCATTTCTTTTGCCACCAGCATTATTGCAAAAGGAGACATTGGAATCAAATCCAACATAACCTATTGAAGGAGTCTGTAAAATATTTTCCTATTAATATCAGAATAAAAAATAATGTGGTATTCCAGAAAATTGAATGGCACTTACATTCCATAATCTTCATCAGATCAGCTTGCATGGGGTTTTGTTTTTCCTTTGCTTGGTTTGAGGCTGTTTATATTAATTCCATCCAATTTTATTTTAATTAGTTTAAAATTTTAGGGATTCAAGATCATCGTGGTATTTAAAAGACTGAATTTCAGCATCTGTCAGCAGTGGCTTTTTCAACCTTCAAATATTTAAGAGCTGCAAGCTTTTTTCATTTTCCCTCCCTCCAGACACTGACTTTGCTGTTGTGATTCATGCCCTCAGCACCCCTGGCAGGCAGGCAGCTGTCTGCAGTAAACCACTGCTGTGGGTTTTCAGTCAGGGCTGGAGCAGCAGGTCTGAGCTGGAGAAGCAGGCATAGAGATGAACCCCCTGTGCAGTCCATTCTTCCACTCTACCTCTCCCCTTCCAAAGCAGTGAGTTGATAGTGCTTTTGTCCTGCCTCCTGCCATAGAAATGGATTTTTCCAGGGATAGACTGTCCCACTGTGGTTCCATTATATTTTCCAGTTTCATCCCTTAGTGCCTTAAAGAAGTACCACCTTCCTAAGGGCGTTAGAGCTAATTTTGGTTCCATCCTTTCATCGTTGATTCTTGCCTGATTCCCACAAGATTCAACCAATCAGAAAATTAATCTAAGCTAAAAGCATAGAACTATATAATCACGGAAAAATTTAGGAAATACCTTTAAGATCATCAAATCCAGCTGTACACCTATCAAATCCACCACTAAACCATGTCCACTATGTACAAAATGTGAAAAGAGTAAGATTTCTTTCAAAATATTTTTTTTTTGTAAAATGAGTAAGTAAGAGACCAGGTAGTAGATAAAGGACAAGAAGAATTCTTTTAATATTTGCAGTGTGGCAGAGGCAGAGTTTGGGTGCCCAGTCCGAGGGAAGATAATTCTGCCATTTATGCCAAAGAAAAACCCTTCTGGAAAAGAATAATTTCTTTTCCCTAAAACCTTGCAGTCCCACATCAGACCCCAGAACTAGGCTGAGGCAGACACAAGGGGGCAGCTGAGGCACTGCACTCCCCCTGCTCCATCAAGAGCCAGAGTTAAAAGAGAAATGGTCCCGTCAGCACTGATGCTGCTGGCACTTTGGTGTTGCCCCTGCCTCATGCTCCATTTTTGAAAGAGCAGGTTCTGGTCAGCAGAGATGGCTCAGGGAACAATGCCAGGTGTGGGTGCTTAGAAGTGGCTCCGTGGAGCAGTGGGGTCTGGGCAATCCTGGGCTCTGTCCTAGTTCTGCAGGACATTTGCAACCAAGCCAGAACCCTACGAAAGTTTTTTGGATATCAGCACACTGATGACGCTGGCTTAGCCTCTAGTTTCACATCTGCAATGGACCTCTCCACCCCTTCTAGAGCAAAGACAGAGTCTTAGCCTTGGTGAGTGTGGATTTGTTTTACAGAACAGCTTTCCTGGTTTGAGTGTTTGGGGGTTGCATCTCTAAATACCAATGAAGAAATGGAAAACCTGGCAGGGATAAAACTTCCAACTAGTATGGTAGAATCCCATGATCCATCTGAGCCACTGAGATTAGCTCAGATGGTGTTAATAATGCCAAGGTTGTGGGTTTGATCCCTGTAGGGGCCGTTCAGTAGAGAACTGGACTCAATGACTCTTGCGGGTCCCCTCCAACTCAGAATATTCTGTGTTTCTGTGATCCTGAGAGTGTGTCATCTGTTTTGCACATGGGAGCAGGCACATACCATTCATGAACACCATTTTAGATGCCACTCCTTCCTTTGATCCAGCATGGATTGAATCCCATGGGTCACCTAATGCTTATTTACAGACAGTATGGATAATAGCAAGGAAGCTGTACCACAGGACCAGTAAGGCCAGAAACTTATGAAATCCCAAGCAGAGGAGTAGGGCAGACATGGCCACCTGTAAAAGGTTCTTGCTATAATGAATGGAGCAAACTCTCCTCTGTGTCCATTGCACATCAGGCACAAAACGACAGGCTCTCACTTCAGCAGCGATGACTGACGGAAAACATTTTACCAGAAGGGGGAGTGAGTCATGCAATAAATTGCTCAAGAAATTTTTTCAGCCCTCAGCCCCAGGGGATTTAGAGAAAAGTTAGATGAACCATGAAGATATTAGTTAAAAGTGACCCTGCGTGGGGTGGGGAAAGGCAGATGCCCTCCTTAGCCCTCCTACAGCAGACTCAGATGTTGTATGTCAGCCCACTGTGTCTGGGTCTGCCACCCCTCTTGCACAGAAGCAGAAATGTCTGTCCTTCTGTCACTGTCATATAGTTGAAGACATATTAAGTGAATGTATATGCATATATTTATAGCAAATATTTCACAGTTTGGTTATGTAGCAGTCTTCCAACTTAAAGCTCCTAAACCATTCACAAAGGAAACCTCCTAAGATATGAAATATATGAAATGAAATCTCACTTGCTCATATTGTATTGGCTGCAATAGCACTGAATTTTTAGGATTCAAGAGATAAGGTTTATTATGCTTCTGTCATACCATGATTTTGTTTTATAGGAAATAAAATGATGTGAGGAACAAAATGGGGGAAAAAAAATCTCAACAACCCAAAGAATCAATTCGAGTGAAGGCTTTGGAAAACACTGCCATTTTATGAATTATTTCAGTGCTGTGCTTGTAGCAGTATCCTACCTGGCAGAAAAAAACCTGACCTGTTCTTTATACAAACACCAGGGGAAACTGGAATCTGACCTTGTCTTAATCCTCTTTCACTATTTCCCTCCTTTGGGAATCTGGGAATCAGCCCAATGTTATCTGTTGAACAACAATGCTCCTATGTCAGCTCCCCAGCCTGGATATCCAAGCAGTGATCCTTCAGATTGGAGAGAATAGAGAGCTTATTTTGAGGAGAAATGAACTGTTCTGAGGACAAACATCCACACAAATTAAATTAACCACTAGCCTAGAAACAGGACCACAGAGCTGTCATCTGAAATACAGCACTGGAGCCATTCATTTCCCACAGAGCTCTCCTTGATGCTGCAGGGCAGTGTCTGGGAATGAATCTTGTACCTCAGTGGTTCTGCAGCAGAAATCGGAAGAAGCGCTTTGAGAAGGATGCCTGAATTCGTGAGGGTCCTGGGGAACACATGAGGATGTAGTGGTGAAAGGATGATGCATCAGGATGAAGCTCAAGGTAGGTTTGAGGTTCTGCTTGGCAGTCTGTCTGTAAGCCATGCCTGGGTTGGATGATTTTTCTAACTAATCACAAAAATAAGCAGAATGCTGGCTGATGAGACTCAAACCTTCCGGGTCCTGCTTACCCCAGGAGCCCTACAGAGAACAAAAATAGAGTTTTCCAGATTTCCAGAGCCCTTCTATGACCAGAGTTCCATTTTCACTTGTAATTACTACATGATACAGCTTTTCAGGAGAAATATTTCAATGTATCAGTCCCGGTTCAGTAATACTCTACACTTGAATCACTGACAAAAACTCTATTTATACATATTTAAATTGAAATTATAAGCATCTGAGGTTTCAAAAGCCACAAGAAGGCAAAAGTTCAGCTAAATTGCTTGATTGTAAAATCATAGTATTACAGAATAATTTCAATTGCAAAAACACCCTGAAGATCATTGAGTCCAACCATCTTCACGTAAAACAATTTCAATAAAATATTTGTAAGTGAAACCACATGACTTTTGTTTTTTGGATTAACAGATGAAACAAAATGTTCCACCAACCAGTTTTGTAGGTCTCTTTTCAGGAAGTCTCTATTTATGGTCACATTAGGCAGACCTTTTTTTGTATCATCATCTTAAAAATTAATAAATAACAATTCCAGCCCATTGCACAGCACTAATCTTGATATGTGCTATGAGACATGCTGCCATCTCACCTGAATGGTTAAATGCTAGCTTAAATACTTAAATACTTAATACTAAATACTTAAATAAGTTAAAGGCTAGGAACTGACCTCTCTGTTACAGAGCAAGGAGCTCAAGGTGAAACGTTCCCTGGGGACAAAGGTGACTCCAGCAGCCAAAGAACCCTACATTTTCCAGCGTTCCATGGTGAGTCTGGCTTTAAAAGAAATGGTCTTTCTGAAAAGTAGATGGCAGACAGACTCAAAACTTGTAACATTTCCCTCTTGGCTTGTCTTATGCAGCCTGTGGAAACTTGAAGTTTCCATGTGCTCAGCAGTGCAGCTCTGGTCCCCAGGAGATATTTGCAGCCCTCAAAGGACAGGCAATAGTGAACCAGGACAAACATTATCCCAGACCCATCCTTCACCACTCCCTCTCCCATAGGGAGGAAGTCTCCAAGGGGAAGAGCACAGACTAATGAAAACCACTTGGGCAGGGCCCAGTAAGACTTATTTTGACTTGTATTATTGAAGCTATCAGTGGTGCCTCTGTGTCATAATCTCCTCCAGCCACCAAGTACCTGGGGGAAAGCCCATCACCATAAGCTGCTCTGCTTACTTTGTCTCTCCAGAAAAGCCCACCTGGGGCTTTTGTTGGTCTGTAGTGGAGCATGAAATGCACCCCTTGAATCCAGTAACCACTACCTCTTTGCTGGAGAGTGACCCGCCTCTGATCAGGTATTTTACTTGCAAGAAACATGGCGTTCACAAAGCAGCAGCTAAAGGCAGTGTGCTAATAACTACCATAGATGCCTTTTAACAGGGCTCAAGTCACTAGGGAATGCAAACTTCTTTGCTGTAATTGGTTTAATATGTTTCGTCTGAGCAAAATATTTTCACGCCAATAGAATTCAGAGAAATCTCACGTCAGTTTTAATTAGGAGAAGGTTATAGCAGCACCCAAGGTGCCCTAGTGCCAGATGGTACAGGTCTGTACTAGCTTCCCCCAGGCAGGGCACTGCCTGCCTCAAGGCACCCCACCTTAGGGTCTGACCTTGCTGCTGTTGGAAACAAGATCTCCACTGCCTTTCTTTTTTTCCTTTATTTTATTTTCTTCTTTCTTTTTCCCATTCCCCTTTTCTCTTT
>JAOTQZ010000002.1:934613-951192 GCA_026546895.1 Pogonocichla stellata
TCTTTCTTTTTTTTTCTCATTGTCCTTTCTTACTTTTTTCTTTTTTTCTTCTTTATTTTTCACACAACCAGAATAATAAGTAGATACCTGAATGTCAGTGGCAATTTCTAGCAAGTGTAGGCCAGATGAGTTTAGGTCTTGAGAACTCTACACAGGGCCTGCCTGAGTCTTGGCAAGACTCACACATACCCTTTCATGAGACACACAAGGATTTGCACATGAAGTGCTTGCTGCTTGTCATCTCTCTCTGAATGCAGCTGATAGGGGCTCCAAAATATCATTGTCACCACTTCTGGGCAACCAGGAAGGTCTGGACTCAGGAGCAGGGCATTTTCTTTTGTGGAGACAGATGACATAAGACAGATACAGGGTACCATAACCCCATCAGATTTATTTTGAAGTATGTACATTCCTGAGCAAGTATATTAGATGGCATAAGTAATGAGAGCTTAATAGTTTACAGATTATGTGCTCACACACACTTTGCAAGCTCCAGCAGTCAGCTGTAGCCACATCCCCAGTTTAAGTCCCTGACTCTTTGCTTTCCTCAAACATTGCTCTAAATGCGTAAAAGTGCTAAATCCTGCAGCCATTTCCCTCTTTCTTTTGGCCTTGGAACTCTGCAATGTGAAATTAAACCAAACTGAACTGCTAGCAAAGCTGCTTTTTTTTTTTTTTTTTAATTCTAAGGGTCAGATATCTATTGTCAGCAGATGCTTACAATAAGAATTAAGAGTTGTCAACCATCTTTATCAGTTGAATGAGCTTACTGCTGTATGGGATCAAAAATAACCCACTATTATTAACATATCTATTACTTTGTCCACGCTGTATAAAGCCAGACCCTATTCTTTGTGCCTCAGACATACAAAATTGCCAGTGATGATGTTATAAGTAAAGAGAAGTTAATCCCAGAGTTTTACATGCACAGAATTTACAGAATGAGGTTGCCTTTGAAACAATTCTCCTGTTCAAAGAAAGTACTTGAAACATTATTTTACACGTATTTACATTGGTTTGACAAAGGCTTACCTCCACTGAACTTAGTGACGCCCTTTGATTTATTTCAGCCTTGCAGGGAGAGATCTGCAGGCACATACGTAAATCTAACTGCTAAAAACCACCCCCAAAAACCAGACAGCAAACACATACCACAATTTTGGTGGGTTTTTTCGCATCCACAATAGTAATCAGAAGTCTATAAGCAATCACCACCCTGCCCAAACATACAGCAGTGATCGATCACCTGCTTTGAGATGCCTGGTTATATCTGAGGGAGTGTTATGGCTGCCCCTTTAGTGTGGATCTCAGGCACAGCCATGCTGCAGAGGGAGACCCAACCTTCCCATCTTCCATAAGTCCCACCTGTTTCCTACAACTTTGGTGAGAGAGTATACACAAACCTTGCCCCAACTCCACTCACAATTCCTTGGAGATCAGGAATCTCCTAACACAGAAACAAACAACCCTGCTTCCCTTCCAACATCCTGGACCTAATAATCACTGTAATTACAAATTTGTTTAACATTGAAAGCTACAGTGATATGCCAAAAAACAAAACAAAAAAAGTAAAATTTGAAACAAAAATCAGAGTAAAATATTGTCTCCAGACTCCAGGTATCAGTTATTACGGTTTTTTGGGTTTTTTTAAACAGCAATGTCACACTGGGTTCTGATGTGGAAAGTTAGCTGGCCCTGCCCTCTTCATCAGAACAGATTTATCTGCCTTTGCCAAGTGGGAAGGTCCAGCTCCTCTCTGGGTTTGACTCCTACCAGAAAATGGCATTAATGATGTTTTTTGAGCAAGTTGAAAATTTGCTTGAGTGGGTCATGCAAGATTTGCATGGCCATTTGTAAATTAGTGTAAAACTTTGTGCTATAGGTGTATAGGAAATCAAAAAGAATTTGGGGGCTCTTAAACAGTGATGAACGCTCAACATACTAGGCAAACCATGACAAACCCTTCAGCAGTGCCTGCAAACAGCCCAGATCCTTCCCCTCTCACTTCAGGTGTCTTTTATATCCTTAGCTTAGACTTCTAAAAACTGTCCCATCATTTCTTGCTGCCCACAATGTTCCAAAGGAAGAAGTTCAGGAGGAATACAAATGTCAGACACAAATACAAGCCTTTGTTCCTGTTTTTTATGTTCTTCCAGAGAGTACCTTGTGAGAGGGCACCGGGAATATTCTCAGAGCAGACATTTCAACATTGGAAAAAAATGGATTTGTGTTCAGTGTTCAATAGTTTGAGGTGCTAAAGGTCTGTGCAGCCATTTTTACTCTGTGTCTGGATATAATTACTTTTATGGGAAGAATGCACATGGTTTCAACATCTTTGTAATCTTGATTCATAGTCTATTAAAAATCACCTTGATATACAAAATCTCAAAAAAATAAAATCCAAAACCAACCCCCCCCCAAAAAAGCACAAACAAAAAAATTCAAAAAAACAACAACAAAAAAAAGCCAGAACAAAATAAATCTCTCAAGTGAGCTCTGAACTGGCAAAAATCAGAGATCAATATTCCCCTTTCCTTCCGCATTTCAACCTAAAGGATATTTTGAAAGGAAGAGATTCATTATCATTAGCATAAAAGTAAGCTATTAAATAGAAAACTGCTGATCTTTACTTAAAAAAAAAAAGGTAGACAAAAAAAGAAATATTTTTACTGTGCTATTTCTTTTAAGCCAATATTCAGTCTGGACATGAGCTGTATTTGTCAATTAAAACTGAGATTATAGATTAAGTTTCACATATCTGAATGCACAAGTCTAGTAGGGATGCTCCAACAAAGAAGGCAGAAAGAAAACATGGGCTTGGAGAGAGGTTTTTTCTGGGTAAGACTTAAAGCAGCAGAAGTTTAACCAAGCAAGAGGAGTATCATCACCAACCTTGAAATGTAATATTAAGACTTGTATATCATAGTACAGTTCATTTTTCATGAAATTCCTCATTTTGTGACTATCTGGCAGGCTGAGGAGAAATGTGGGGATTCTAACCATGTTTTCCCCTCATTTATTAAGTGTCTTTGCTCAGGTGATGTCTAAAGCTGGATCATTTCTTATGTCCTCAAGAATGGATGGAACTTAGTTGCTGCCACTAAAACGAATGGGTGAGTTCGGTAGATCATAAAACAGTCATGCCTGGAGAGGAAGGGTGAAGCAAATCTTCCTAACAGCAAAATGAACATCAGCTCAAGTATTTGGGAGATGCTAAAATGCTGACTTTCTCTTCTGTTTGACAGTGTCATGCAACCAAAATATTTTCCTGAGACAGCAGAGCAATAGAGGAAATTTTAGGTGGAATATTAGGAAAGGGGTCCTAATGGTCGGGTACCAGCAGTGGAGAGGCAGGGAACATCCCAAGTTGTCATCCAAAGTCAAATTTATTGAGGATACAAAGGGTTTATATAGGGTATACTTGTAGGGCTCTTACATAGGATTCTGGTTTTGGTAACAATTTCCCATTGGTTATACATTCTCCATGACATCAATTACTTGGTAATCCTTACAAAGTTTCACAACATGTTTCTTGGTCACTTCTTGCCCTTTGTGTCTGTCTCTCCCATGTTTTGTGCTCAATAAGGCCTAAGATATCAGGCTCCTTTATTAGTTCCATTGTACTCTCTGCTACATTTACCATAGTCAGATCTAGTAGTCTGTGGCATATCCACCCCAGGGAAATGGTGAGGGGAAACCCAGTTGACTGAATAATCTAAAACTGTATTGAAGTGAACACCGGAATATACGCTGCAAATAAAGGACTACCTTCCATGGACAGTTAATATCAGTGTAATTTTGGGAGTGATGTATTGCTGTGGTTGGTGAGCCAAGGCTTCAGGATGCCAGATCAGTCACACCTGAGAGCAACCAGAAGGCACTAGGGCCGTGTTGTATACAATTGGGCTCATTGCACTGTGATCATGGGAGTCGCTCTGGAGCTGACACCAGCCCCTGTACTTAGGAACTTGGCCCATGGCTGACAGGCAGCAGCAGCCTGTCATGCACAAGTTCTCTCCACCTCACCCACCTGGGTACCACATACATGGGACCACAGGACAAAGCTGAGCCTCAGGGTCAGAGTTGTTCAAGGAAGGCTTTTCTTTCTTTTAGATTTCAGGACTTTTGGCAGAGATTTGATTTGGTTTTTGGCTTATTAAGTTTATCTGGAGCTGAAGGGCTCGTACAACTGTTCACTGTTCATCTGATGAGGACATCCTTCTCAAACCAGTAATTAAAACCCAATGCTCGCTGGAGTTTCCAGATTGAAGAATCTTACATTGAAAATATGCTGTTATTACTATCCTGAACCTTGGAGACCCTCTGCTGCTAGGGGGATCTGCAAAGAGATGAACTCCCAGGGAAGACCACGGAAGACACAAGACTGCAAATGTATTGTGTGGCCTGATGGGAAGTTTGAAGCTGGGTGGAGATGTTCAGACTGGGAAGAAAGCAAGCAGTCTGGGAAAACTGGGAGAACTGCCCTGGCTGTCCTACACCAATCTGATAGAGTACACAATTGTTACTGTTGAGGAAAGCAATTAGGGAAAGGGGGAAAAGCACACCCAGCAATCCTACTGTTCATTAAAATAAACCATATTAAAATTTATGACACCCCATCACATTATTGCTTTCACAGAAAACCTCTATAGCTTGTGCAAACTCAGTCCTGCCTGTTCTCCTGTGGAATAAAAATAGGGAATGAGAAAGACAGACACATTATATTCCAAAGTTTTCAAGACAGTTGGTTCGGGGATCTGCTAGTTTCCAATCTCTCACACCATCTCTGTGACCCATCACTGTCACCCTGAATAACGGCACATTCAGCCTGCAGAAAGTGCCTTGGGGTTTTCACTGGTAAAAATGAATGAAGCACAAAAGTATTTTTCATCAGTACTGGAACAAACTTCACATTGCACAGCTGCAGTGTAAGCGCTGTCCCCAAGAGACCCTCTAGAATTTGATTAAGGTGCATGGAAACTTGATTCATATTTTATGGACATTCATTAAATGTCCATAATTATGGACATTTTCATGATACATTTTTAAAGAGACAGCATATATTTCCATCCTTTGGAAGAAATTAAGGTTGTTATTTTAAGAGGAATGATATGTTTATAACATGCAGCAGATATTGATGGCAGCTGAAGCAGCAACATGGGAGCTGTGGCATTAGCTGCTGTGGGGAACTGTTTGGTGGGAGAAGAACCATGAACCATTGTAGAAATCACAGTGATATAATTTCTAATTTTTAAAAAGAAGAACAAGCAGGAGAAGAAGAAGCTTTAAAGCTGCCATGGGATGTGCACGCCAGGCTTATGGGAGCAGAACTGTGTTCAGCTTCAGCAGGCAGGGAAGGAAGCAGGGCTACATCCTATACCCACTGGGAAAAGCCCAGCCAAAAAAGCTGTGATATGCTGTGGAACAGAAAATAGCATTGAAGACAGATGTGGTCCCACCTATCTCCCCACAAAAGAACTTTTGGTCTGACATTTTATCAGACTGGGGGTAAATAAATTAATGAATGGGAAAACACACAAAATGGGCTAATTAATAGCAAAGTGGGGTAATGCTTAGCAGAGCACATGCCCTTTAGGGGCATTCTGTGTGCTGTGAGAACTTTCAGCATGTGCTGTACTGGCCCCCAAAAACTGGGGAGCATACAAAAACTGCTTACCTGTGGACCTTAACGTTTCTGCAGGTTATGAAACTTGCAAGATGCTCCAACAACAAAAGGGGCTCTGCTCCACCTTGTACCTGGACTCCTAGGGAAGATAGGGAGGCTGTTGGGGACTCACACTCCTCATGACAGCAGAATAAACTCTGTTGTTTGCAGAAAGATGGCGACTCTGTGAAAGACATACTTTGCTAAAACCTCATTATCGCAGTAGGAACACTCTCCATCTGTTTTTAAGTAAATAATTTCAAAGTGTATGATTTGTGTAATGTATTTTGCTTGAATTAGTTTTCACCAGTGAGATGAGGATAAAGATTTTCTTTTATATTACACAGCTGGTTTTACTTCTTAGCATTCGATACTTTTATTATTTCTATACAAATGCCTTTACTGCAGGAGATTTATTACTTATAGTAATCTTGTGTTCTGTGAATTTCTTTTAGCTCATTCATTTGGTCTTTCATGTGACTACTCTAGACAGAAGATAGAATGAAAAGGAAGACATCAAATCTGGTCAACATTGTGGGGTGGTTCATCAGGAGTCATGCCTGCTGTCTTTTTTACAGTATTCAAGTTTTTATGTATGTTGTTAAAATAATTAACTAACTAGTTAACTCAAATAGAGCAGCAGAACCAAATTATTTAATGCATCAAAATCCCTCAGAGATGTTGAAAATTATGAGTCTTCAGAAAGTGTTTTTATTACATAGCCAGACAAGGACCCCTAAAACCACCAGTGTTAATGCAAATAATAAATAACAATGAAACCTGCAGGAGCAGTTTCAAAAAATGCATTGATGCTGAACATGAAACTGCGTGTGTCTAGCTGAGAAATTGGTTGAATGCAGCAAAATTTTGTTAAGTGATAGAAGCAATCGCAAATATGATGTGATTTCCTGGGTCATTTGTCCAAAATAGAGAGGATAAGAGGAAGAGAATGATGTAAGTTCAGATAATTTTCTTTTGCCAATTTCAGAATAAAACCTTTTGATGCTTTTGTTCCGAAACAACATTGCTTTTAGAAGAGATAATGGCTTTAAACTGAAAGAGGATGGGTTTAGATTAGACATTAGGAAGAAATTCTTTACTGTTGGGGTGATGAGGGACAGGTTGTCTAGAAAAGTTGTAAGTGGACAGCTCATGGACAGGCTGGACAGGACTTTGAGCAACGTGGTCTAGTGGAAGGTGTCTCTCCCCATGGCAGGGGTGTTGGAACGAGACAATCTTTAAGGCCCCTTCCAACCCAAACCATTCTGTGATTCTGTGATATTTGCCATAGCATGTTTCATGTAGCCCAAAACAGAAGCATATGGACTGTGACATCCTGTCACTTCCTTGGCTGAGCTACTCTTTACACAAGTGGAGGATTTTGATCCTTGGATTTTGTTCATTGACAGAAGTCATGCAGGTTCAAGTTGTATATACTGATCCTTCTTTGTATAACACTGAATTACTGCTTTTCCATCTAGAGGGACATCCCCACAAGATTATGTTGCCTACCTTATGAGTCTACTTGATATGTATCAAAATGGCATTTGTAAATGATGTGTGTGAGAAGCTAGGAGGGAAATGTAAAGTAAGCATTGTAGAGGTATAGGAGCAGGGTCACACCACTTAAAACACACTCAAGAGATTAGGGAGTGTAAGCAATTTCTAAATATCACCTGCACTGATCTCTACAAATAAGCAAGAACAGTGAGACAGAGACATAAAGAGAGGCAGACATGACGTACGAATATTTTTTCATTTCAGTCCAAGCCCTGACTGTGCAGGTGATGGATTTAACAGTGGGAAAGTGAAAGGCTGAGGATGGCAAACTAATGCTCTCTTGCTGAAAGATGGAACCCACAAAGCCTCTATACCACTTGCACTGCCTATTGCATGTGTAAAACTCAACTCACTTCATCTCTGAAAGCCTCTGTGCTTATTGATGTATATAGCCTTGTTGCAAGTCAAAGTATAAATCTGCCTCCAAACCTACAGTGATCTGGGGAACAATATCTGGCATCTTACAGAATCAAAGAATTGTTAAGGCTAAAACAGACTTCTAAAAATACCAAAATCTTGAGCCAGTCCCACCTCTACACATGGGGCAGAGGGTCACTGAGCATCATAAGGTGTGCAGCTCCATTTCCACTTTGGGCTACTGTGGGACTAGTATCAAATCTTACTCAAATCCTCCATGTGGGTGTGTGTAGTACAGAGGGCATGCAAAGCATGGAACTGACACTGCATCTCAAAAGCCAAGGACTGAAGCAGGTTGAGTAAAATCAGTTTTACCTCATCTTTCTTTTTGGTTTTAAGAGAATGAATTAAACACTATTAAGCCAGTTCAGTTAAAGTAAATGGTATAGAGCAGCATAAAATTCAAGCAATGTCAGAAGGAAAGATGCAAAAATTGTTTCTGGGTGTTGTCTGTTACCTTTGCTGCTGAAAAGACTTGTTGACTAGACTGGATCACTATATAGACATACTGGATGTGACTTTGATTTTCAAAGCTTTTTCAAAAAAACCCAACCAAACAGGCAATTACAGATACACCTTATCATGTTTAAAATAAAAGAACAAACCAGCATTGCTCGATTTTTTAAAATGAGAAATGGAGTTCATCTTGCAGTTTCTTTTTGTTTCTTTTACTTACGTCACTAAAAATTGAGTACTTTGGCTTTAAAGCAGCCACTAGAGGCCATTGGATCAATACTGCACTCTTGCCACAAGGCTAGCATCAAGACATATTAGACATAAATCAAGGGAGGTAAGATGACTTTGTTAACTTACAGTGTATGTTTCATTACTGTACAACTGCCCTGTTGTGGGGAACATTTTTAATCTCAGCTTCTATCAGCTGTTACAGCTTAAAGGCAGAAGAAGAAATACACAGGACATGTTGATGCCTCCTTTGAGCTAGAAGAATAAATCAGGGTATGTTTATTTTTTAAGAATTAATTTTGTTTCTTGTCTGCCCTCAGCATTGCCACAAGAATATTGTGATTTCTTCAAATTGTTGTTTTGTCCATCACATTTATCATAGTCCTTATAGGTCTGCTTCTATTCTACTGGTCATTAACCATTAACAGCATTTAATAGCTGGTATCCAAAATTCATCCCTTATTCACCAATTGACTTCATCCTCTAAATCATATGGTGTAAACAACTCCACACTCCAAACTACGGGACAGAGGACGCAAGCTGCTCCTCCAAACAAGATAACTTTCAGTAATAACCTTGACAAGCTGACGAGTGAGGCAGCATGGGCTGGAGCACCATCTGCTGGCATCCTCTCTGCTGACTGCTTTTGTTTTTGGTTTCTTCCTCGTACTCCTGGATACCACAGCTTATTGCACCCAGAGGACATGGTGGCCAGGGATCCTTGCCTGCACTTCCATGTGGGGTGGCAGCTCCCGGGGGATGCAGGAAAGGGCAGGAGAGTGGGTTTTCTCCTCACCAAAGAGTGGCAGGAGCCCAGGGGGCTGTGACAGCCCCAGGAGCATGGCCTGGAGCTGACACTCCATCCCCCTGCTGCTGAGCATGAAGGAATCTCGCCACCACTGCCGGAGAGGCAAACACCTCTGCAAAAACAGCTGCAAATTGCAGTGTGATCAACTCTCAAACACTTCATTTTTGGCTTTCTGGGTACTGCTGACCTTGCCTGAGGCCTTCCCTGAGCAGAGTGGAATAAACTTTTGCGACGGTGATTGACTGCCAGGAGAATTAAATATGGGTTTGTTTTGGGTTTATTGTTGTTGTTGGGGGGTTTTTTGGTTTTTTTTTTTGTTTGTTTGTTTGGTTTTTTTCCCAGTACATCACCATAACTGTTCTCCCCGTAAAATATCTTTTCAGTGTCTGGTTTTCTAACTGTCAGAGGACATTCACGTATTTTCCCTTTCTCCACATTAGCTGCTGCAAGCTCAGTTCATTCACGGATTTCTTGCCACAGGCATTCCATAGAGAACAGAAGGGCCCAAGCAGCTGCGGAGAGAGCCTGGCTCATGCGAAGGTCTTTACAACTTGAAGCATCCACAGGTGCCAAAAGAAACTTTTTAGATGGTCACATTTTCTATTTAATAGTCACTGGATAAAATACACACACATACACACGCACAAACACACACACACACACACAGGAGAAACTGCAAAGGAGAGATCAGCAAAAATGATCTCAAAAAAAGTGACCTATGAGGCCAGTCAGAGCACCCTTAAGATGCAAAAACCAAGAAAGTGGAAAGTAACTATCTTGTCGTGCAGCATGGAGAAACAACACATTGTTCTCTGTGTCTCTGGGAATAGGACAAAGTGTAGAGAGCTCAGCTTGCCAAGAAAACATTCAGATTGGACACTCTGAAGACCTTCCAACAGGACATATACTGGAGCATTGCAGCAAGCTGTGTTTGGGGTCTCTATGGCCAGGACCAAGTCAGGCTTTTCTCAAGAAGGAGGAAAGACTAACTGACCTTGTCCCAGTGCACAGGGGTGGATCTTGAAATCCTCTTCCAGCTGTGTCTTCCAGCCTTAGTGCCCTGAAAGCAAACTCAAACACTGCTGGTGCAGACTTCCCAGAAGGAAACACATTTGTCCTCTTAGAGGCACATTTGGGTATCTGGAGAATTGGGGAAACTATACATGAAATTAGGAAGCAGATGAAAGTGGATGTTCAGAGTAACAGGTTTAAATTTAGACAGAAATTAGGATAAAATTTTACTGTAGCATCATAAACTTTTTTTCTCCCACTTTGGAGCTGAAGTTTGGTCTTCCCTTCCACAGTTTCATGAGTGATATTTATGAAGATTAGGCCAATGTCTAAGCATGCTCAATGCCCTAACATTTTAGGACCCAGCCGTATTATTATGCATTATTCCTCTACACATTCTCAACTTTATAAGCAAAATATGGCTCAAAAAACTCAGGTGCCCTTTTAGACTCAAATAGGCAGATAGAAAATTTGCCATTTTAGAGTGGACAATAAGGACCCTTGTCTGCATAAAACTGAAAATTCCCATGGTGAGTAACTAGATGTGGGAGCAGTGGGAAAACAAGGAAATTTTTAAGGAAAGATAGCAGACTGAATTAAAGACTAAGTTTCAAATGTTTCCAAGCCTCTTGTTACTAGCATCAGTGCACTTAATAGAGATCATGCTAGTATGCAAATGTTTTCAATTAAGCTATCATCTTTTCATATTTTATTTGTTTATTTAGTCACAGTGTTAACAGTGAAAATATCTTTTTAGGACAGGGCCTTGGGGATATTAAAAATGTTCCTTTATTATTTCAGGCAGATCGTGAGAGTAGCATATATGTTTTATGTAGATGTGGCAGATCAGTGAAAGCATTTCCTCACAAGACACACAAATACAACGTTTTGTATTTTGTTCTCATGCAAAGGCACAACAGGGGAAAAAGTTATGAAAGACACAGAGCAGCAAGTAGAAAAAATCCTATAGTAAAGCACCACAAAGAGCCAAATACTCAAGCCTCTTTAAATCAAGTCTTCCTAACTTGCCTTCTAGATCCTGGTATGTAACTGACACCATCTCACACTTTCACCTCTTTGGGGATAAGTCTGGAAGAGAAATGCATACTTCATCTTTGGGTTTCACTCTGCATGCAGAACCACATGTGAGCCTCAAATGTGTCCCCGGTTGAGGATTAAATTTTAATCTGCATTTTAAAGCACATGTGGTGGTGATTGAAAAAAAAAAATGGGAAAGAAACCTAGCTGTAACCACAAGCTATTTAAAATGTTCACTCTTTGAAACTGTCATGATTGCTGTAGAGCTGGATTAATTCAACTGATGAGGTAGATTAATATGCTCCATGTGGCTGATGTGCTCATACACCTGGTAAAAAATTATATACATATATACCCAGTACACAATGCTAGTGATATATTTAAGAAAAATAAATGGTAGGAATTTTCTCCAAAGTACAGAAGCTTCTCCAGATTTCTCTCTTATGTGCAGATGTCATCCCGGTTTGAAGGACAGGTGTCTGCTAGGGAAAGCAAGGCTCTCCCTTGAAATGGAAAAAGTAAATCCTCTCCCTCTGAATAAGTATAATTTTGAAATTAAGGGGTTATCAGGCAAAGATATGGGGATAGGAATAACAGTTCTTTACTAGTATGTATAACAAGGTTAACAAAACACCAACTACGGAATTAACAACTAACAGAACAGGAACCCAGTTCCAGTCCTCTTAGCTGTGGGTACTTTCCCCTTTGGTGCAGTTACTGTCACGGCCGGCAGGGAGCGCTGGCAGGCTCCTGATGGGTAGGGCAGGTGCGATGATCTCCGTGCAGCTGCAGGGTGCTGCGGTGATGACAGCTGTGTCCAGATGGGAAGGGGTGGAGGAGAGAGACAGGACGCTTGGAAACAGCAAGCTCAAAGCAGGAGGACGTCCTAGCAGACCCGGGGTGTGGGGTCCCACAGCAGAAGAGGCAGCTCCCAGCGTTGGGATGGCAGTGGTAACAGCGACCCTCCCCCTCCGAAGCCAAGAACTAGCGAGAGCGAGAAACTGCCCTTCAGCCTCCTTTTACTTTCTTCTAATCTTGAGCCGTCTACCACTCCTGAGAGAAAGTCCCAAACAAACAGGGAGTTCCCTCTCCCCGCCACCCCCACCCCATCTGAAGGACCTAGCCAGCAGTGCTTCTTAGCATGTCAATGGGAAAAAAATTCCACAGGCAAACAGGAAGGGAAAAAAAAAATCCAACCCCCAACAGATGTATACAAGCAAAAATATGTTTGATTGTTAACACGGCAGCATGAGAAACTTCTTTGTTGTGATGGTGCACAACTCAGGGACATGTTTTGCTGAATAAGGAAAGTCTCTGGTGATTAATAATTTCTTGAAAGCATACCAGGCTGCTAGCTACATATTTCTGTGAAATACAAGACTGTGAAAGAAGACAAACTTATGTAAAACAATCATCCTGTATCATCTGTATCCTGCCGATATGTAGGCTACACAGCTGATTCCTGAATATGAAAAAGCATGGAATATAAAATTTGTTACATAAGCCTATGCCTTGACATAGTGCTAATTTCCTATTCCTCTGGACTGCATCAACACTAATGAAAACAAACCAAAATCTAAGGAGGCTACAAGTGCCACATTCTGTCTGCTGAAGGAACTTCTAATTACCAAAATGAGTGAAGCTAGTTAAACTCCATAAAACTGTTGATTGTGTTGACCTAACACAATTACAGTTCTTGCAGAAACATACCTTTCTGCAAGCCCTTTCTCCTTTGTCTTAAGCATATTGCTCTAAAAAAATAGAACCATAGAATTTTTAAACTCCACAAAATGTAATTTGCATCACTGGATTTGTGATGCCATTGTTAATGGCCAAGATCAATAAACTATGTACGTGTGTCAGTATGCTTTGCTGGCTGCCCATAGGTATGAAATAAACCCAGTTTCTGCTGTAGTTTTGTGAACTGGACAAACTGAGTGTGTTGGAATAAACCCATATACACTCAATGGAAAAGTGTGGAGTTTATCTCTGAAAGCACACTTTCAAATTTGCTAGCTGTTGAATGAGATCAGTACATAAAGTTGATCACATTAATCTTCAGTGATATTACGTCATTCTCAAAAATGGGTTGAACTCTACATGTCTCGAATTTCAAACCATATACGTGGTCCTGTAAATTTTCTGCATGATTTTGTAATAGCAGTGTCCATCAGTAAACTCAGCTTTCAAGTATGCTAAAATTGTGAGTCTTAAATTCATAATTCATGAAAATAAAACACTGCAAGAGCTTGAAATAAATACGTGTGAATAAAAATATTCCCTAACAGGAGCTGCATGGATTTTAAAGAAGCTACAAGGAGCACACTTCTGGACAATTATTATGTACTGAGCTATTAGATGCTAAGGAAAGTAACTCATTAAAAACTTCTTCATGAGTTCTTATATGAATGCCTGTTATATTGTGTTTCTATGCTGCACAGTTGAATAGAGGGAAATTTTGTAATGTACTGGAACACATGTTAACAGCGCAAGGCATTGGCTATGCAAGGCATGGAGAAAGCAAAGCCACTATTAATTTTGACTCAGCTAAATACCTTTTCAGATTTCTCAAACCAAACAGCAGAACAGATCCTGATAAAGCCAGGCACCAGATAAAAAATTATGACTAGAATATAATCCAACAATAGCCAAGTTTTCGGCAGGGATGACAGACCTGGCTGCCATAGGTTACACCTACAGAAGTAAATCAAGCAGTGTCAGGGAACATAATGTTGTAACAGTCCCTGTCTGTTGTCTCAAACAGTTCCTGGGCATAGGAGAGAAATATTTCTATCTCCACATTGTCTTGGTGTGCTCACATTTACCAGTGTACATCTTTGTGGTGGTTTCAGTTTGAAACCAGGCAGAAACATCAATTTCATGTAGGAGTTTGAGATTTCCTGGCCAATGCACCAATTTATGTTGTGGCTATTAGATATTAGTGTTATGTTAAGTGGTTTAGTGCTGGCCAAATCACCAGGGCATCCATTAGAATTATTTACTCATTTCCTGCCTTGAGATAGGACTAGGAGGAAGACAAAGCAGGCTCAAACTTTAAAGGGTATAAACTTTATTAACAGAACTAAAAGAATAATAAGAATCAGAATAAAACCTTCAGACCACTTCTTCCTCCCCCCTCCCCCTTCTGTTTCCCACTGAACTGTACAGAAACAATTCAGTCACTTTATCACCTCTAAAATAGTCTTTCTTCAGTTCACTTAGGAAGAGGAGTCTCTCTTTTCATTCTATGGAGACTTCTCCACAAGAAAACAGTTTTCTCATGGCTTTTAATTTCCATGAATAGCAGCCGCTCAGGAATCCACAATTGTGAAGTCTCTCCCATCTCTTGCAGCCTTCCCAGATCTGCATTCATGGGCCATGTCAGCTTACGGGGTACTATTTTTTAAGGATGAGCTGTACAAAAGTAAAAGTTCTCTTTATGTATCTCTGAGATCATCTTTATTTCTGGAAGAGAGGTCTTCTTCTTTCTCTGGAGGCAAAGAGATTTCATCACTCTTCTCTCTGTTCAAACCAAGATCACAACTACTTCAACATCTGCTTGTTTAGCATGGATGCCTTTGCTCATGCAATGTGAACACTCCATCCCCCCATGGTTTTTTTATGATTTATAGGGATATTCAGTGTATCATAGTCCATCACCATGGCTTACAAGAGAATTTCAGCCTAAGACTATGGCATGTCCTCATTCTCCTCCCATCTGGGACCTGACTGTCTCTTTACTGACCTTAGTGTCTACATGTTTTCACTCTGTCCATTTCTCTCACTCAAGAGCAGATTGAAGGTGGGCAAGTCTCATTGGTGCACTAAAAGAGTTAATATCTCACCCGAGGCCTGCAGATGGTCATGTGATCCCTGCGGCCTGAGCTGTTTACGGTAGAGAATTCTTCAGCGGCCGCGCTGGAGGGGAAGCTAAGATCTTAGCAGCCAGGCTAGAGCACAGCAGCAGTATGCCGCGGGTCGATGGCTTCCCCTCCCCCTGGTTCCTGGTGAAACTCAGCAGCGGCAACATTCCAGCTGAGCCACAGGCCGGTCTGGCTGTGCTGTGGGGAGAGGGATCCAGCTCAGCCAGCGCAGCCTCAGAGCAGGGCCAGGCCTGTTGGTACGAACCCTGGCAGGCTCCCCCAAAAAGAGCCCGCCCCTGCAGCAAAGTCCGCCCTGCCCGGCCCGGCCATGCAGGGAGCTGGACCGGCCTGTTACCTGTACTTGGGCTGGAAATAAAAGAGAAATTCCCAGGGTTTGTTCATTTTAAAATGTGAATCTCACAGAAGCGTGTTTAACTGTCTAATTGGTTTATCAGCATGCTGTTCTCAGAGCCAGCAATTAGTTTTGCCAGACACGGAGGAAGCTGTTAGCAGCTTCTCTTAGAGCATCACTTCCGTGGCTGAGCTAATTCTCTCTTCACCAAACCTCAATTAATGCAAAACCAGCACAATCTTCCAAAGGTGTGCTCCTTGCTCTAATTGCTCCTATAAGGACTCTCTCGGCCATTGTAACAAATAGGCGGATGAAAATAGATTGAAAAGAGCCTGAGATCAGAAGAAGAGGATATTTTTAGGGGTTCCTCCCATATTTGCTGCAGTTTCATCTCACGGATATTTTTGGAGAAGTGAAATTTTCTGAAACAGGGAAAATGAGGGCAGAGAGCTGGCTTTTGTCAACGCACCCAACACTCCTACCCTCTGGCCCCACTGTGCTTGCCAACTTCCTTCCACAGGTTTTGCAGGTGCTGAGGAGTCACAGCTGCATGTTGCACTGTGAAAGGAGCATTATGCACTGAGGTTGTGTCCACTTCCCCTAAAGAACCTGGTGGCCTTGTATGAGATGCTGAGAGTAGGCAGAAATGCTGCAGTGATGAGTGGATGTGCCTATTTCCATTGCACTGTGTTTCTGGGATGAGTTGTCAAGCTGTATGACACCCCAAGACTGCACTCTCCTCAGAAGTCCCGGGCAGGGGTAGTGCTGGTGTCACCCTCACCAGGGAGTTGGAGGATACCAAAGTGTATCCTTTGGTATCCACAGCTCCTGCCATCACTGCAAGGCCAAGGACTGCAGGGACACAATGGAACCACCTCTGACTGTAACATCTGATTCCCCACTTGCTCGCACACACACTGAACCACAAGAGACTCCAAGACAGTCAAGAATCCAACCAAATAGGATTGAGATCTCTACAAGCTTTAGTATTTTGAGCATCTCACAAAAGTTTCTTTCCACTCCAGCCTTGTACCGAGCTTGCTTGTCAAAATCAGAATCTTTTGTTTTGCTTCACCATATATGTAGGCTTTGAGTGACTTTTTTTCCCTATAAAAAATCAGCACAAATTGAAGGCATCTCAGGCGCTTGCTGAAGTACAAACACCCATTTAAATTACATGT
>JAOTQZ010000002.1:965035-985132 GCA_026546895.1 Pogonocichla stellata
AGAAGCTTCTCTTTGAAATGGAGAATGTAAACCCCCTCCCTCCAAATTATTATAATTTTGAAATTAAGGGGCTCTCAAGCAAAGATATGGGGATTAGGAATAGCAGTTCTTTACTAGGAAAATTAAAATAGAAATACAGTATTACAAAGAACAAACCCAAAACACTGACAAAGTCAGAATACAACCTGACGCCTCATCAGTCAGGGTGTTGGTAGCAGTCTGATTAAATGGTGGCTACAGTCCTCCTGCAGTGGAAGATGTGGTTCATTTGAAGCTGTCCTGTAGAAGGGTGCAGTTTTCCTCCGAAGGTCCAGGGATGATGTGGAAAGGTCCGGCTTTCCTCTAGAATCCAGTGGAAAGAAGGCTGCCTTGGTGTTTAAAATGTCAGTTTTTATCTAGGTAAGAAAGGCTTGGCTCCTCTCCCTGGCTGAAGCATCTCACAATGGGATGATATAATTTTATCAGTCATACAGTAGGACTAAATGTCCCATTAGCAGATGATATCTTCCTGGAGGAAGGATGGGTTGTAGAAAAGATAAAGATGACTACCCCACCTTGTTTTAAAGATCGCCCATTAGCAGATAATACATGCCACAGAGATAAGGGTCACTGCCCCACCCGGCTTGAACAGATGGTGATAGAATACACATTTCTGGTCACATCCTGTATTGCAACCCAAGACACAGGGGAACTATGACTGGGGGCTATAGCAGTGAATTGACAAAACGTGTTTAAAAAGAGAACACAGTTTTTGAAGTAAACCAAAACTGAAAGAAACTTCATTCGCCTCTGCCCTCTGTGAGACGCCAAGGATTTTTCTTGGCCATCAACATTAACTCTTTCATTTGCCAGGGTTCATATCCTTGGCATGTGTGATCAACTTTATTGGTTTAATCGATTCTTTTAAGGAAATAGTGAAATGTCTTTCCTTGATTTTTCCATTTTGAATACAGCCTAGATTTATGATTTTCAATATACTTCCCTCCATGCCAATCAGGAATCCTAAGGAAATCTGAGTGGGGCAGGTGGGAAGTGTAGTCCCAGCTGGCCTATCAGCCTCAGCAACTTTCTAAAGCATCTCCACTCCAAGGCATGACTACCCACCATGGCCTACACTCTCTCAGAGCCTGGATATTTTTGCAAGGTTTCTTAAATCCAGATGATGTGTACAATTTCTAGTTATTTTTTGGAAATGCTGTAGAAAATCCTTCTGGAGATACCAAATCTCTTCCAGTCCTGTATTCAGTTTCCAGATATCTGTGTGTTTGTCACCCAGAGGTGAGTGGAAGGCATTGCAAAGGCCCTTTTGGCAATGTCAGGATGTTACTTGTGCCAGTTAACATGGGCTTCCCACAAATGAAGACACTAAACTTTTAGCTCCAGAGCCACAGCTGTCTTCTTCTTTTTAGAAGTTTTTACTGTAGAACACTGTAAAAATTTGTTGGTGTCTGCAGTGCATAAGCTGTTTATTTAATGCTTTAGATTTTAAACCAAGCTGATGCTTGCATCACTCGTAATAATTAATTTGCGGTCACAGAGAAATATTCCTAAACATACATATCACCCAAAACAACTAACTTTGAATGCAGGAAGATAAAGGAAGGCGTTTTCCCACACAGTGCATGATGATATGGTGAAACACATTGTCCTTACCATATGGTAACCAGAAGTTTAAAGGAATCAAAAAAGAGATTAGGGCAGTTAACAGGAAACAGGTGAGTGCAGTGGCTCTTGAAGGCAATTTTGCCCCTACACCTTGTAGCTTACCATGTCTTACGGCAGATGCCAGGAACCCAGTGGACAACACTGTTCTGGTTGTGGTACTCTTCTCTCAGACACCTGTTGTTGTTTGTGGCTGGGGCAGAACGTGGGATGGTTCCTATGATCTTCACTGCCTTCCTTAGGAGCTGTGGATACAGCAAGCTTCCTGCAGCTGCCTCTGGAGCAAAGTTACAACTCTCTGAGAAGAAGTCACCAGGCCATTTGAGCTGTGTCCTCGGCAGCAGATGCCCTTTGCTCTTTCTTCTCATGGTACATGCTACAGCTCCAGAACCATCACAGAGTACGACTGGGCTAAATATGCACATAGGTGCAACGAAAAGTTTTTGCAAAGCCAGGTATTACCACAGTCCTTCCACTCTGGGACTATGATGAATGTTTATGCTCACAGCACTGACTGTTCATCAGCAGAAGCTGTCATTTTTTCATCAGAGATCACTTAGCTGAAGTGTTTTGGCAGTAAATTTCTGGCACCTCTCTTTGTGAGGAATGCTAGACAGCAAACTGCTCACCAGCTGCTGTATCTACACTTTTAAATAATTGACAGTTTTATTTTGTTAATTTTTACAGACATTGATGTAAGTGACAGTTCCTGAAGAGATATCTCTGCGCTCAAACTGAAGGTATATCTGAAGAAAGCAGACTGGAGATGAAATGCTTCTTTTACCTCTTCCTCCTTAATCTAAATACGTTCAGCTTGAAATGTCAAATATGGGGCTCTGCCATATTCTTTATCTCTCTATGTATAAACAAAAGGAAACATATTTCCAAATATGACATTTTTATTGTGAAACAACCTGTTGCTTTTTAAAATACTGTTTTAATTGTGATTGTCAGGAGGTTTGGAGACAAGTTTTGTGAATGGCAGCTCTGAAGGCAGGAAAGAGGGAGGTTTTGCTGTGCTTCCTCACGGGAACCACTCTATGCTCACCTGATTTCTGCCAGGTTCTTGTGACTGAAGCATCACACTGCGTAGTTGGGCGTGCCGATCTGCAACGCTGCAGCTCTGCTGGTGACACACAAACTGGAATTCAACCTTCTAATGTAGCTGGGACTTGACTGATCAACATGGTGGATGACAGAGGCCTAAGCCCTAAGCCAGAGTTAAGGACAGCTGAAGGGCTGGAGCGCAGGCCCAGCCTCCTCTCCACATGGAGAAGACAAGCAGCCACGTGCTGCAATCGCAAATATCTTGTCCAATGGTTACACTTCTAAATATTATGCCAGACTCCATGGCAACAAACAAAACCAGAACAAAAATGCAGAAATCTTACAGATCAATAGATGTGCTCTGAGCTCTTCGACACTAGGCCACTTGGACTAAACTGCCTAGCTTCATAATGTTTGTGGGCCAGGGAAGGAAGGGACCTTTAGTCTTAAACTCCTCAGTGTATTATCATAGCTAAGCTCTTGCTTACATTTTTTATCAGATGGAGCAGATACTCAAAAGGGAGTATCATTCTCTGATGGTCTTTATGCAGTTTTGCATAACACATTATTGATTTTACTTGGCTTGTTTATATTGCTCTGTTGACTTAAGAGTAGCCTTTTTTTTTAATAAATGTTTTTCTCTAAAAAAATTTTATTTAAATCAATCAAAATTCTTCATGATTTGACTGATATTTTTTGGCCAAAAATAATTGGACCTTCAAAAAATTCAGAAGTTCAGATGTTTTGATTTGTCATTAACTTGAATTTCTTTGCCTCCTACTTTACTAAGGACTTGAAAATACATAAATGCTTTTATTGAGCAGTTTTAGGGGTTGTCTACCAAACCCAAAAGCTTAGCTTAGCAAGAGATCTTAGCACCTCTGCCATGCAGGCAGCTAGGTATAACCATTTGTCCTGCTTACTTAAATTTAGAAATGCCTTCCTAGTGAGACTCACTGTCGTATAGCATTAATACTCCCTAACCCTTCTGATCCATAAGGAAAGAGATTGTTATAGATCATAAAGAGATTCAGCCTAATTAAATATAATCAAAATAAGCGATAATTTATTTTGTGACCGAAATACGGTCCTCAATAGCCACAATCGCAAAGGACAACGCCAAGCCCGGGATCGGCGCCAGGTGAACACGCTCTGATTCGATCTCTAGTGCATTGGATCCCCCAATGTTCACAAAGCCATCTTGGTCAGGCCAGTTTTTATACAGTTTTTTCTAGCTTGGAGCAGAGGTCTTACTTTCTTTTCGTTGTTTCGCATATTCATGTGGTTTTCTTTCTCTGCGTTGGGCTGGACAAAACCATGTCTGGGAAAGAATGAATTCTGATGAGTTCAGATCTTGGTTTACGGGAAGCCGGTATTGAGATGTATCTTTCCTGATGGCTTGCGGGAACAAACTGGACTTCTGAACAGCAAATCAATATGATTTTGCAGAAGCCGATTTATTGTTTACAATTCACCCCAATTAATCATTTCTAGAACCATCACCCACGTGGGTACAGACTTTACAATTGGTAATTTTAGAATATGAATCCACCCCTTCAACCCCCCAAAAGTTTGTAATTGATGGTCTTCAAAATCTTCACCACCCCCAACTATCTTGAATCTTCTAATCTTGGTATTCAATGTTTTCAACGTCTTCTCTCCTGATTTAGCATAGTTGATGTTCCAGCGTCCTTGGGGGGGTTCAAACAAGTTATCGAAAAACTCCTGAAACTTTCTCATACTATGCCCCTGTTGTAAACACTGATCTAAACTGAGAAATGCACAAAAACAACTAGCGTGTGAAAGAGACATGAGAACTAACAGCAAAATGTGCAGCAATAACTGAACAGCATAACATAGCAACTAAACATAGTTTTTGGCTGGTGGACACACAAGGCCTAGATTTGTACAGACATGTCCACCAGGGTCCAAACTCAGCCTTACAACAATGGCTCTGGTTATCTTAATTATCGGTACTTGTCAGGCACTCATCGCCTGGGTGTTCCCTGGGCAGTTTCCCAGAGGGTCATCTCTGTTGAGGCTACATCTATTTACTTGTTAATCTGGGCTCTTCAGCTTTTGTTAGCAGTCACAATATTGCGATGAAATCATCTCTGTCCCTCCCTCCGTGTTTTTTTTTTTGTTTCCGAGTTTCTTTATTATTTTATTCATACAAATATTATTTATTGCACATTAATTTACAAACTAACATGAATTACATCATAACATATATTACAAGTTCATAGGCAAAGTAGCAATGCCCAAAAAGCTCAAGGAGCTTATGATCTCTGCATGGGCACTATGCTACAAACCTGGGTGCATAATCACAGTTTTCCTAAAGCTGTGTCTATTTTTATCTACATGAGACTGCCTGTTGTGTCTAGAGCTTTTATTTTCATTAAATATAGCACGCAGGAAGTCACTCCTCTTAAACCTTCTTGGCTCTACTTCTCATGCCGGTAGAGGCAGCCTCTACCCTGTGAAAAGTGCTTGTGCTATTGCCTCTTCCTAAAGCTTCAGTTTTACAATCAGCAGTTACTTGGAAGGTAAAGGCCCCAGTCAGCAGTTTAGAGGCCTTTCTTATCTGACTGGATCTGGATTAATTTGGTGCTCAGCAGGACAAGTTCAGCAGAGGGAAATGAGTGTCACTTAACTGTTGCTGTTATCACTGTCATGCCTCACTCAACTTTAAACCCAAACAATATGGAACATATTCTTGAATAACAAGTGCTAGAAAAGAACAGAGTTCACACAGCAGTCACTCTGTGACTGTCACAAACATGAGAAAGTCCCCACACCATGTAAAATCTCTTTGATCATAGATGCAAGGCTGAAGGCTCAGCTCACATTTACTTAGAGAATTGAACAGGCAGTCTGAGTTAATCCATTAGCAGACTGCAGAGTACTATGTGGCCAACATTGCACCGGGACAGAGTGCCATACCAGAGCCAAAAGTATCTGATTGATCCCTTTTTTGCCATAGCACTTCCCTTGGGTGCTCTTCATTCACTGATCTCCTGATTAACTGCAACTTACTCTTCAGGTCATTAATAAAATTTGTACAGATCTAAGATCTGATCCCGTTAGTTTCATAGTCTAGAGATCATAGTGATTTTACACTCTTCTTATGTGAAAACTAAAACAGCCAGGGAAAACAAGTCAAATCTTGTATCTCTACAGCAATCATTAGCAAGTAAATTCTCAACCTCATCACAGGTTTTGATGAGGTTGTGAATTTACTTCACAAATTATATTGTAAATTATACAATATATGCAAGAACACAAATTTTATACCAAATCTTATTGTAAATTATCTTTTCCCTTACCTTAAGTCTCACTGTTGTGAACTTGCATTAGGTATTTTATTGCTGTGTACTTCCCTCTGAGTCACATTTCAGCCTTTCCAACATTTTGTTCACTCATGCTGACGAGCCCACAGTAACAACTCCAGTTGTCTCAATGTCAACATTGACTTAATATTTACACTTATGAGTTCCCCATGCTGTGAGGGACTGCCACATTTAAAAACCAGTCCCTTCTCACATAACTCTTTACAAATTAATTATTGAGACCTGTGGCTTAACCTATTTGACTATGTCAGTGGAAAGCACTGCGTGACCAGCTAGGATAAGAGCATCACTTGCTTGCCTCTTCTATCTGTCACCTCCAGTATTTTTCCCTAACAGAAACTTCAGTGCTAAGCCTTTTTGCTTAGCTTCATCCAGTGTGGCTGACCTAGCTGGATTAACAGCATGAATCATTTAAAAGCAAAGCCAGCTGCAAACCCAAATAATAACTCTCAGCTCCTCATCTTCACCAAGCCACAAGAAGGCAGTTTCCAGCCTTTCTCCAGCCATCCTGCGCAGGAGCTCACTGAGAAGAGCCTCAGCATGTCTAACTCTGAACTGGGTAGCTAAAAGCTCTCAGGATATTTGCAATTACAGCAGCCACAGCAGGAGGGTGAAGCCTGGGGTTTTTTTCCATGGAACTTATGACAGAGCAGTAAACATTCAATCTTCTCACAGGAAGCTTCTCTTCACGCTACTGTTGTTTTGTTCACCTTGGTGTGATCTTCCTGAGTGAACTGGATCGCAGCTCTATCTAACCTAGAAAATCTAGTTTTTTCAGAATACGTTCCCAAGTTCCAGCCACTTGTAGTTGGAGGATTTTCTGAGCCAGAGCAATATCTTTCTACGAAGATCTCTGGGCAGGGTTTTCTTCCACAAATTTTTGCAGGACATTTTTAAACTTTTTATACAAACACAGGCATAGATACATGGCACATTTTTGTTGCTACAGATATGTTAGTTCAGAAGAGACTATGTATCATTGATATGCAAAGTTATTGTTAGAATAGGTGCTTAGTAGGGGCCAAATGGTTACATAAGCAAAATTAATGGCGTTAAAGTCAATTTTTCTCACAACCACAGTCTTCTGAATCACTCATTGTTCAGCTGAAGTTTTCCATGCACAAAGAGAGAGATTTTCTTACAGTCAAAGCAAAATCCCTGCAATCATTTTTAGGTTATGGGAGAGTGATCCTAACCAAATTTTTTCCAGAAGAACTGCAGTAAAAACAGATGAAATTTGAGATTTGGCCATGACTGAGTAATCAATGAAAATTAGTGTCCTTGTATGCTTTGGAAGTAATTTGCTTTAATTTAGCAAAGTTGTGGCTTTTCACAAACAGCATGCTGTGTACTCATGGCTAAGATGTTCTCTACAGGTGGATGTACTACATGTGAGCACACGTATTGATTCCAAAAGGATCTCCGTGTTGCTGCAAAGCTTGCCATTCACTGAAGTCACCCTGTAGAATAAATAATTTCCTTTTATGGGTATGGAGATCTGAGCTAATCCAGCCCTTGAATTTCTTCCAAACTCCACCAGGTGTGAGGGCCTTGTGCTCAGAATGCAAGAATAGGGTAGCACAGGTAAAAGGACCAACTATCTTTTCCAAGAGCTTTACTGAGTTTGAAAAAAGTCTGCTTCTTACTCTCCCTGTTGTAAGAAAATCCTTGCAGCAGCTCAGCTTTGGTGAAGGAAGAGTCCTCCCTCAGAAAAATCAGTGGTCCCCAGGCAGTCACGGATGTCCCTGAGGTAAAAATGTTGGTGGTTAGGGCCCTTAAGATAGGCCTTATCTCATAAATCTTAGTTATTGGATGAGTGCTTTTATTCCTTTGCAGCCAGGGAACAGCAGGAGTTCTGGGTAAACAGAGCCAATTGGAGATTCCTGCTGCATTCTGTGCATTCCCTGAGACAGTGATGACAGCCAGGTCATCTTCTGAGCATGACTCTTTAGAGAGTCAACAAAGTTAAAAAGTGCTGAAGGCATATCTCCAGAGGCACCTGTTGCCTCAGTAAGGAGTTCACTGAGTAAATAATTCAGGACAGGCATGAACCTTGGCAAGGCCAAATGCTTAGAAAATTGATAAGCCACTGACTAAGCTAGGCTACTTGAACCTCCCATTCTACTTTTGCAGGGAATATTTCTTTTAATGGTGGTCACATCTGACTGTTTTAAAAGTTTGATCATGCTTAAAACAATATAAGAAATCACATAAGGCCACAACCAGTAAAGGAACAAACAAAAATCAGCCTCAGCTTCACCCAGCAACATTTTCTGAGAGTTCTTCTGAAATATCTCAAGATCCTTATATCACTTTCAATAGAACAATATCACTCATCTGCATCTCTTTGTTTACATGAATAAATGATTCCCACAATGTCAGAAAGGTTTCAATTCTGGCATTAATCTTCAAAGGAATTCTTATTAAGCAATTTTCTCCATGTTCTTATTAAGGAATTTCCTCCATGTCAATTTTTAGCGCTTTAAAATAAGATTCCTCTTCAGGGACTTGTTTCATTGGACAACTAATTACAAGAGAAACTCTTTCTTGACAGAATTTATAAATGCAACAATAAAGAAAATAACACCATTCTGAGTAATCTGAAAATTACTGCTGTGTCTTTTTACCTATTCTTAAAGTCTTTAAAGCATTTGGATGATACATGACAGATTACTACCTTGAATTTATTCAACCACTAGGAAATACCATTATCCAGCAGGCAATACTGAAACACAGAACTCTAGAAGTTATTTATATGATTTACATTTTTTTAAATCAAGAACTAATCAGGTTAAAATAATTATCTGTTTTGTCCTTCCCTTCATTAAAGCACACAGTGCTAAGCTCTGAGTATTTCAGAAAATGAAGTGAACAAACAAGGTTGGCTGGGTAAAATCACATAGAAAATTATGCAGAAAAATGATGCTAGAATCACTTTCAGTGTTGAAAACACTATCATGGATGACCAGAGAAGCGTTAGATATGAAGAAAAAAAAGTCTTCAATTTTGTAAGATCTTAGGTTTTCCCGGCTTTACAAGTTTCGATCCATTTACAAAGTTGCAGCTATAACTGAATAAAACCTGTGACATAAAATCAAAGAGAAACAATCCGTGACAATCCTATTTCTTTGTGCCCTGGTTTGAAAAAAAGACGGGTGTGTGCTAGGGAAAGCAGTGCCTTCCCTTGAAATGGAGGAAGTAAATCCCTCCCTCTGAATTAGTATAATTTTGAAAGTAATGGGCTGTCAGGCAAAGATATGGGAATAGAAATAACAGTTCTTTACTAGTATATCTAACAAGGCAAACAAAACAATAACTATGGAATTAACACCATACAGAACGGTAACCCAGTTCCAGTCCTTCTCGGCCACCGGGACTTTCCCCTGTGGTGCAGTTACCATTGGCAGTGAGCTCTGACAGATTCCCGGTGGACAGGGGCCGATGCGACGATCCCGTGCAGCTGCAGGGTGATGGGGGTGATGCTGGCTGTGTCCCAGATAGGAAGGGGATAGAGGAGAGTCAGGACGCTCGGAAAACTCCAAGCTGAAGCAGGAGGGTGTCCAAGCAGGGATGCAGGGTCCAACAACAGAGAGGCGTCTCTCAGTGTTGGGATGGGGGGGGAGGGGGGGGGGTAGCAAGGACCTTTCGCCTCCGAAGCCAAAAGTGAGCGAGAGCCCCCAACTTCCCCCCACCCTCCTTTACCTGCTTGTAATCTCGCGCGGTGTTCCCCCTTTCCCTCCCCCCATCGCCCCTGCCTTCCGAGAGAAACTCCCAAAACAACAGGGGGGTCCCCCCCTCCCCCCGTCACTAGCCATCAGTGCTAGGACCTAGCCATCAGTGCTTTTAGCATGTCAATGGGAAAAAAATTCCACAGACAGAAAGGAAAGGAAAAACCAACCCCCAACACTTTGAAAACACGGAATTCTTTCCAGCACCAATTTTAGCAGTATTTAAGACAGAAATGTGAAAGATATCTAATACAAAATAAGCAACTTATATGTTCTTTCTCAAACATCAAAGATATTTTATTGGTGCATTAATCAACTTCTAATAACCAGTGAAGGATCGACTGGAATACTCCAAAGCACTTCAGCACAGGCAAGCAAGAACCAAGTCAGATCCAAGAAAAGAGTAATTTTTAAAATCCTTTGGCAACAATAAAGTTGTTTCTGTTAGGAATCCTAAATTACCTTTCCTTTTACAGGTTCTCAAACCCACTACTTGAGTTTTTAATTTTTTTCACTTGCCCTGGAAAGACTTTGATCATGTGCTAAATGGCTTTACAGTAAGTGGGCAGGACTGCAAGCAGCAAGATGCAGAACAAGGAATTTATCCTCAAGAATTTCATTTTGATGGGTTGCATTTGATCCCACAAAGACCGGATCATAACTTTAAAGTCCATCCTAGCAGTGAGTGGATCACCTCAGAAACCCAACAGACAACAAAGGAGAACAAAGCACATTCCAAACACAGAAATTGCAGGACTTAGCTTAAAATTTCTGAGCTGCAATTCAGAGACTTCACCAAAAAAAGAAACCTGATACTTGTGCCAAGCCATCTAACAACCACAGAATTTGGGAGAGTGTTCAGTTCATTTCCTTTTTTATCTGTTTGTCCAGTCTCCAGCTTTCCCCTTCAAGATCACCATGTTTGTTCGAATTCAAAATGCTTCAAAACTGCACAAGATGAAAAAAGTAAGAAAAGCATTCAGAACGTCTACAATAAAAGAAAGAGGAGACAAAAGAAGTCAAAGACTTGTTTTTCCTTTGGTAAAAGCCAGGCAGGAATTACTGAAATTCTTCCAGCGACATTGAGCTACATCTTCCAGATCTAAATGTTAGGATTTAAGCACATGTTTCCATAGACTTTTCAACCACTGTCAATTTCTGCTTTGACAGAAAGACTATCTCTTATCTTATTGGTTCTCTACATCTTTTACAGCTTATTAACTAAAGTTGTTTCTGACTCTTAAATTTGGTTTCTGAGTAGTGAGTTTTGTAAAACTCAAAAAGTGTTAGATTTAATGCAGAAGGAAGCATAAAATGATGTAATTTTTCATACTGTGAGCACTTTTCTACGTATCTAAGAGATCTGTCCTGGGTGAGAATTCCCACTGATGCCCTGGGGAAGAACTGGATTCAAATAAATCATTCACCAGTGACTAAGCTACAGTCTTATACTTGCAGGTACTGAAAAGGGGGAAACCTTGTGGCTGATGTCAAGAAGAAGAAAAGACATTAGAGAAAAGAAAAGCAGTGGAATTCCTCTTTCCTGTGTTCCCCGATAGAAACAGGCTCCTGGCTTGAAGTCCATTCAAGAAAGGACATTGTATTGTGCTTGAATTGAGCACTCTGACCAGGAGGAACATTCATAGGAAAAAAGAACTAATTAAACTACCAGTAATCCATTTATAACAACAGCAAAGTCAGCTGGGAAAGTCCCAAGTGAAGAGGTGCTAGTGTTGAATTTGGGGTATTTCCTCCAAGATATCCACATAAAATTATACAATTACAGGCTGTAATACATAAAACCCAGTGATTGATTCAGCCTTTGAGCTACAGATTATGCTTTGTAGAGTATCTGCAGATAGGAACTTGGGATCCAGGTGTGGTAATTTCGTATTTCAGACACCAGTCCTGTGAGCAGAGTGATGCTCTCCCCAAATTGACTCCTCTTCCCTCAAAATATGAATCTCATCAATGGAATTAGCCTGCTGTCTTGGGTTGCAATGCAGCATGTAACCAAAAGTATGTATTCTATCACCATCTGTTGAAACCAGGTGGGACAGTGATCTTTATCTCCGGGGCGATATGTTCTGCTAATGGGTCATCTGTTAAAACCAGGTGGAGCAGTGTTCTTTATATTTTCCACGACCCATCCTTCCTCCATGGAGATATCTTCTGTTAATGGGCCATTGAGTCCCACTCCATGACTGATAAAGTTACATCATCCCGCTGTGAGATACTTAATCCAGGGAGAGGAGCCAAGCATTTCCTACCTAGGTAAAATCTGAGATTTGGAACATCACATCAGCCTTTTTCCACTGGATTCCAGAGGAAAAGTCAAACCCTTCTACATCATCACTAGACCTTTGGAGGAAAACTGCATCAGTCTACAGGATTACTGCATCGACAGACCCACATCTGTCACTCTAGGAGTACTGAAGCCACCATTTAATCAGACTACTACCAACACCCTCAATGATGGGGTTCCAGGTTGTATTCTGGCTCTGTTAGTGTTTTGGTTTTTTGTATTACTGTATTTTTATTTTATTTTTCCTAGCAAAGAACTGTTAATAGTATTCCTATATCTTTGGCTGAGAGCTCCTTAATTTCAAAATTATACTAATAATTTGGAGGGAGGGGGTTTATATTGACCATTTCAAGAGAGGGTCCTGCCTTCTTTAGCAGACACTTGCTCAGAATATAAGCCCCTGATAAACCTGATGAACTGCCTAGGCTGCAAACAAAATATTTAAAGAAAAGAGGAAGCTCTTCCTACCTGTCTATGGTTTAAAAAAATTGTCTGTCACTGATCATGAGATACGCTGCTTCAACAAGCACCAAAAGTTCTGAAACTTCTTTTTAGAGGTTTCTAAATGCATTATTTATAAGTTCCCTTACCCTCACAGAATTCTTTATAGCTGGAATTGTAGTATTAATGGAGCTTGGCTTTGCAGGCAGTGACTGAAATAGAAACAATAAAACTTACTAAAATATTTTATGAACAAGCTGCTGTAAAATATCAGGCATCTACAGAGCATGCTGTGGTGTGAAATGCATGGCTTCTTGGAGATGACCTATATAACTCAGAGTGTCTTCACTCAGCAATACTGAATCTTTCCAAATGCACACTGCAAAACATTCTCAAACCACAATCCAAAAATGTTACAATTTTTATATCTATCCCAAACAGATATCTTCCATACTTTCACATCTTTAAAATGGAGTAAGATGATTCAGTAATGCAACATTTAATAGCAAATGCTTTCAGCAATCTTACTACAGCTCTCTGGTTCAAGTCTCAAAATAATTTTTGGCAGGAAGAGATATTGGGGAGGGGGTGGAGAGAAAGAGAGGCAAGGAAACAGAAAAAAAAGAAAAAAGAGGCAAATTTGTAAAACTGGAAGCTTAAGTAAAATGTGCCTGCCTTTGAATTTTCATCCAGTATTTACTGAAAGTGAACATCTCCATTACATTTCAAAATACCTTCATGAGAATTCAAACAAAATATTTTTAAATATTTGAATTCCTGGGCAAATTTTGAAAAAAAATTAATTGGTCCCAAACTATCATCAAGAAATGGCAGTTCTAGATAGCCTAATGGATTAAACAGGGCTCTGTGAGTCATGGTACCCTGAAGAATACTGAAGCTTGTGCCAATACATATATTCTCTTTTGTTCCTGCATTCATGTTTTATGCAACCTTTTCAAATTATAGTATTTTCTTCCTTTGCACAAATAAAGGTAAATTCTTTCTTCAAATAAAAGTGTGTGTGAAGCACTATTAATTCAGAAATGTTCAACACTTCTTTTTGGTTTGTTCTTCTGAAGGAACATGAAGAACCTCCAACATTATTTACAGATAATAAGCATTGTCCAGTCCATTACTAAGTGAAGGAATAGTGATGTTACAAATGTCAGAGAACACATAACTGGATAAATACGGCTGAGTCAGAAGGGATGTTTGCATACAACAATCAAATAAAAATTGGCTGCAAATACTTCAGTTTTACAAGTTGCAATTATTTTTGGTGTTTAAGAATATTAGAATAACAACTGAATTAAATGAATTTCAAGGTGTTGAAAAAGTAGGTTCTGATGACAACCACAAAAATTTCTCAAGGACTAGAGAAAATGATGTATGGTGTGACAGTAGAAAAAGTTAAAGAGATTAAAATAGATACAATTACAATGAGCAATCATATCAGGTGCTCTTTAACCTAAAGAAGAAAAAGATATTATACAGTTCAATGGATGGATGAAGTTGGTGGATGAAGTTTGGCCAATTCACATTTGAAATTAATCCAAATTCCCCTTTTTAAACTGACCAAACCTGTTTCAATCAGGCTTGTTTCTGTGACATGCTTTATTGGAAAATATTAAGCAGTCCAGAAAAATCTATCTGTCTCTACCAACGAACTCGCTTCGACTCTATTCTTCCCTGCCAATATATTCTGCAATAAATGTATAGTGTTGCAGTTCTAGAATTAGCTCTTACTTGGCACTGTGTCAAATACCTTTCTGAAACTCAAATACATGAATCCCATTGAATTTATGCATTGAGCTATCTTTTCAAAGAGTGCAGTGTTTGGGCACATGACATACCCTGAAATTCACGCACAATACTATTGCATCTATGTGTCCTGATTTTTCCCCAGAGCTGATTCCATGCCAGTGGAGGTAACTGTTGGAGGGCTGGGTGAATCTTTGTTTTTTCCCCTTCTTCGCTAGGGAGACTTCCAGTGGAATACTTTAATCCTTTCCTTGGTTAAAAGCTGTCACAGCGCTGCTGGTCAGCTGGTCTGTAGCCGAACAGATAAATCTGGCTGAAAACCCAACTCAGCTAGCCTAGTTCGATATAGAAGTAAACAAGTTCTTGAGTCAAGCAATGATTGGTTAGACTGAAACCCAAATAGAAGACCTCTGCCAATCCCGTTCTATCCTAAATGCAGACATATCATTAAACAGAGAGCTGGGCAGTGCAGAAATCTTAACCAATCATGTGCTCAGGCACAGGAATTTTGAAGCCCATATAAAAAAGGAGCTTTCAACAATAAACTAGGCTTTGTCGCATGATCTCAGAATGTTTTTTTGTCGTGCCTGTCTCCAGCCACGACTCCTAATGCCATAAGTGGCAAAACCCGATGTGAGGACAGAGCCGTTTCTGTGTGCAGAGCAGGGGAGACAGAAGGCATGCAGAGCCCAACAAAAAAAAAAAAGCGAGAAGAGCTGACAAAGGCATGCAGAGCCTAATCAAAAATGGCAAGAAGAGCAAAAAATCCAGATTCCTTTGTAAATAACCCTGAAAAAAGAAGAAAACCACCACTGAAAAATGGGCGGGTGGATCTCCCTGATGGAACATCCAGTTATGAAGCTGATTGACTGGGCTCCGAGACAGCATCTGCAGTCCCTTCTCCACAGGCCTGCCCACTTGCTGCTGCAATTCGTGGGTGGCCTTGAGAATATGTCACTGTGAATGCATGGATGTCAGGCTAACGTCACACCCAGAAATGCACCAGAACCAAGAAATGCCAAGGCCACAATGCCAGGTCCCATTCCCACTCCCTGTCCCGGACCTGCTCCCGCCACAGCTCCATCGTATCTGCAGCCAAGGCTTGAGCAGCCCCAAGGAACTGTATCGCTGATGGATACACAAGACCCCCACAAAGGAAACCCAAGTTACCACCCTGCTGCCAGCCCTAGAGAGGAAGCTGCTGCTCACTGCTGGCACCAGCTCCAGCTGTTCCGGTCAGAAGACCTGGTTAGCTTTTGGAAGGAGGAAAAGCGAATGGCAGTTGCAAGTGAGAGTATAGAGGGAATTGAGCGAATTTCTGTGCCCATGTCTTCGCCATTGTCAGAAGATTAGCAGCAGGGGGAAACAATTGCAGCATACCCAGTTTTGTGAGGCAATGAGACAGCATCAGATAAACACATCCGTTCCAATTGGCAAGTGCTCTCCAAGCTATGACAATTAGCTGCAAAACATGGACTAGGGTGTCCTGCAGTTGCAAATATGCTTCAATTTGTAACTGCCAGTAAATTAACTCCTTTTGATATGAAGCAAATTGCAAAATTACTCTGTACTCTGGTGCAATATATGATATTTGAATCAGCCTAGAGAAACTATGCAGAGGAACAGGGACTGCTAAACTCAGAAACCCCACAGCAGGAAGAATGATTTGGGGCAGGGGTTTCTCAACTCATGGGACTGCCCCCGATTGAGAGTCCACAAATGCAATCACGCCTGAATACCTCAACAGTAGCCCAAGCAAAAGAATTAAGAATGTGAGCCCTAATGAAAATCACAAGCATGTCTGTGCCGACCCAAAGATACTCAAGCAGAAGACAAAGCCCCAACGAATTATGTATGCAGTTCAAAGAACATTTGCAGGATGCTATGGAAAAACAAATTGCCAACAGTGAAGCATGAAATCAAAAAATACTACAAATAGCACAAGATAATGCCAATGCAGACTGTAAAAAGGCTATAAACTCATTACCCAAAGATAATCCATCCTTGGAGGAAATACTTAATGCATATGCTAAAGTTGGAGCTAGATCATAAAACACAGACATGTTAGCCAATTCTATTACAGCTGCTGTGAGACGAAGACCTCTTTGCTATAGTTGTGAACAACAAGGCCACAAAAGGTGACCTGTGCCCACAAATCCACCTCACTGGAGACTTTTCAAAGACAAAGGAGTACAAATGTACTGGGAGGTCCAGTCATGCAACCAAACTGTGCAAATCCAGATTTCATATTAATGAGCACTTTCTCAAGAACCAAAGAAACGAGAAACCGAGCACAAAAGGAAAACACATGCATTTTCCCACTCTCTGGTGCAAGCCTGTGGAACCAATTCACAGCAAAGACAAAAAAGATCAATTAGAATGGATGTTTCCACCTCAATCCCAATAACTATAAGCTCATTAAAAGTACATTAAGTCCCTCTCAAGGCCCAGGAGCCCATCAGGAAATAATTGAGTACTTTGCTGATCGAGTGCCACTTTGCAAGGCACCTTTGTGTACCCAAGTGTTATAAATGCCAACTTTACAAGACAAATACATGCCATGCTGATTTACCAAAATATGAGTATTGGTCCAATACCAATACTCAACTGTGACGAACAAAAGACTCTAACAATTTAAAGTTAGAAAGTGCATGCTTGTTCAGCGCTGGGCAGCAATGTGAGGTAATCCTCTAATATGCACTGCAAAATCACAGGTGATCACAGAGTCTATTTATTGACAAAAGCTTCAAACAAATACATATTCATAATACCAGCCCCTCCCATCCCCCACTTCCTATGGTAATTATTTTGAATAGCTATTAAGCATGCGTAGTTGGCTTCTTGAATTAAGTCTGGGGTCGTTTTTGTGGGGAGGGGTCTTAAAAGAAGGAAGTAAGGCTAGTCTTCCTCTCCCTGAACTCTCGACCATTTCTATCAATGACAATACAAATGGTTTCTGGGGATATGTGACCGGTGGGACTTAGGGTTTGCCCCAAGCTGCCACAATAAGCCCGGATAAGAAGTTCTGTAAGGAACAGCTTTTCCTGGTGCTTCAGGCAGATTTCAGCCACAGGGAACTGGGATGCTAGCAAGCCTAGAATATATATGGCTATTAGCTCTTTTGTGATCTCCGCTTGCAAAGTACCTTCTTAGCCAGCAAAGAGAAAGAGACCGGGAAAGCTGCACAGAGGTTCCGCAGACAACTTTATTTCTTCTACAAAGGGGTCTGAGCAGCAGTCCAAATACATGAGGTATTAAAGGGTCTTTTATAGGGTAAGGGTGCCTTAGAAAATGAACCAATAATATCAAGAAGTGAAAAGCTAATCAACTACTTAAAGGTTTTAGGTAAAAAGTGACCGATTACCCAAGGAATTAAAAAAGGACCAATTAACTCACAAAGAGATAAAGCGGGGGTCTGCAAGAGGGGGGTAAGATATTTCTAGCATTAGTCATTCCAAGGAAGCAATTTCTTATCTAAGGGATGATTTTGCAGGGAGGCCCTGTCAGGGTTTCTGCTCCTTCCACAGGGATAGTCCAATTTTTCAAAGAATAGATTTCTGGTTGCATTGGCCATGTTTCTTTGGGTCCACTTACTAGTTTCGTCTTTTCCCATTGTAAGCACAGTTGAGCAACATAAGATGACAGGCAATCAATTATTTAAGTTTCAGATAACTATCTCAAGCCCAGTTTTCTTCTAACTTTGAATTATTTTCAGCAAGGTCTATCTATCAATTTGCTTTTTAATTAATTCTAGTAAATAACTAACTTTTAAATAAATCCTGATTTTTCTAAGATTAGTGTCGCACTATCATCTCTGCCAACACTTGGCCTACCTCCTAGCCCACCATACCTGTGGGATCTGCTGTTGATGGTCTCCGAGTAGCAAACCTGTGTTGGTTAAAAATCTGGAAGGTCAAACAGCTACAATTCAGCCATATATATATATATCACTGCTGCACCACTTAACCTGTGGGGGAGAGATGTATATTCAGCATGGGCAGATAGGGTAGGGACGTGGGTAGGGACAGATTTTTAACAGGCACCACTGTATTAGAGGGCATTAGCTTTAAAATGGCTTCACTACTCAGCCTGTGTGGGTACCACAGTAGTCCCTTGAGAAAGAGAAACTGGATGCCCTAAAATCCCTAATACAAAATCAACTAGCTCAGGGGCACATAGAACCATCCATGAGCCCTTGGAACACCCCAGTATTTGTTATAAAAGAGAAATCTTTTAAATGGAGATTATTTCATAACTTGAGAAAAATCAATGCTGTAATGGAAAGCATGGGCGCTTTGCAACCTGGTATGCCATCTCCTACTATAATACCTATCACCTAGGACATTCCAATTGTAGACTTAAAAAACTGTTTTTTCACTATTCCATTACACCCAAATGATGCCCCAAAGTTTGCTTTCACAGTGTCCTCTGTTAATACTGCAGCACCAGCAGAGCATTATCAATAGAGAGTTTTACCAAAAGGCATGAAAAACAGCCCCACAATTTGTCAGTGGTACGTTGCACAGGCACTCTCATACAGGAGAGAACAATTTCCAGGGGCATACTATTATCGCTATATGGACAATATTTTAATAGCAACCCCAACCAAAAAGGGCCTTTCACAGATTCAGCCAATCCTGTTACAAGCATTGAAAACATTTGGGCTGCAGGTAGCACTAGAAAAAGTGCAGCAGCAGCCACCATAGAAATACTTAAGACTCAAAATAATGGATCAAACTATACAGCCACAAATGATTCAACTTTCAAACAAAATTCAAACTCTAGATAATGCATGAAAACTATTGGATACCATGAATTAGATTAGACCCTATCTAGGATTAACCAACTCCCAATTAACACCCTTATTTAAGCTCCTAAAAAGTGATCTGTAGAAGATGTTACTTCCCCCAAACATGGCCCCTGGAACAGCATCCCTTAGACAAAGAAACCTTTTAGAGTCTGCCCCCCCCTTCCCTTATCTAAACTTCTGTTATCTCTTAGGATTTCTATTGGTCCTTAAAGTTGTAATGTAATTGGGTTTTTCTTACTTAGGAATTTTAAGATAATTGGTTAGTTTGTAATTTGTAGTTCTTATTGGTTAGAATCTCAATCCTCCTAAAACCTATAAAAGCCTTTTGTTATACCATGTAATCAGACTGCTGTGCCCAGATTCCCTTCGAAGAAATAAACTTATCTTTGGAACACATCTGCAGACAGCGTCTCAGCCTTCTTCCCTGCTAGCGTAACAGTATCCGGCCTCAGGAGTTCTCTGGTGAGACTCCCGTGGCCGGCCGGGGGCTGGAAGGGACCCAAGCCCCCCGGGAAACTGTTATAGTTGGCGCCCGAACCGTCTCAGAGAACCCTCCTCAGAGAAACGGTGAACGGCTTTTTTGTTCCGTCTTCGCAGCGCCAATTACCCTGGTTCGCAGTTCTTTGTTTTATAAAGAGCTGCTCATAACCACGGGCTGTCCACCAACCTCAGTGACCGGAGCTGAGACCTGGACATTGCTAGCAGCAGCCAGCAGCCTGACCCTGCATCTGGAAAACGGTGAGCATTTTCCAGCACCAAATTCACGCGCTTTTACATTTTGGGGTGACAATTACGGCTTTTATGGTTTTTTTTTCTCTTTTTTTTATTTCTTTCTATACCTGCTGGCTTGCAACGGGATCCAATGGGGACTTTGCTCACAAAACACCTCTCCCCAGTGGAAAAAGGCTTTCACTCCCAAATTCTAACATTACTGTCTTCCAACAATTTTAAATTTACTAAAAAATCCCTAACAAAATCTACCCTTAAGAAATT
>JAOTQZ010000002.1:997850-1023920 GCA_026546895.1 Pogonocichla stellata
AACATTTTGTCAAAAGCAAACATCCTTTCTTTGAAGGACTTATTCCAGGTGTTTTTAAAAGTACTAGTTAAAAATAACATGTATTATGCTATTTAAATCATTGAAAATTGGAATTGATGTTTTTTGATTCAGTGAAAAACTAAAAAAAAACAAAAAAAACACCTCCAAATTAAGTGTCCCATGTATTAAGTTAAAACAAAGTATTTTGGGGACATTATTATCAAATCAGCCTGATATTAAAAAACCCGCACATACTCTGCTAATCTTCTTGGATGTGGTTTTGTACAAGTTATTCTCATTCATAAGAATTCTCATTGGATGTTCAAAACTTTGAGGTTCCACAGGACAGGAAAACTGGCAAATATTTTAACTAATACCACAACCAGATGGGAAAAAAAAAAGTAATTTCTACTGACACATACACAGAAATAATACGTTTTTGTGGAGATTGCAGTACTTAAAATGGGTCTATTAATGAATCTGTATAGTCATATTTTCTTTTCAAGGTATTATTTATTTGCTTTCTAATTCCAACTATGGCATAACCCATAAAAAAAATTGTCATGTCCACTTGACCACATTTATTCAGAGTTTCTGAAAAACAGGAAAAAATTAATACTTAATGCAAGACAAGTTATAGATGGAAACAGTTTAAAAAGAGTCTTTATCACATTATTGAGTAGAAACTTTGAACTATCTACCAAATAAAAATGAGAACATATCTCTATTTCTTGGATTTGATTTGAGTGTTTTCACTGTGTCTTTACAAAGAACATTTCCTGAGAGGCAATGGCTGTACAGTTATTAATAAACTAAAATCCAGGAATTGTCATTGTTCCTATAGTGAATAATCACACTTATATCAATTAAAGTTGTCATTGTTTAAACTAGACTATATTTCTTTCTCTAAATTTGATAAGTACACAAGAATCTACAATACAAATCGGCAGCTTTGGTGCTGTTCTCATTGCTGTCTGGCTTTCATCCAGGTTCTGTGGGTAATGGATATCAACAGGAAACTATGAAATGTGTAACATGAATATTCTCAAGTTAAACTGGACAAAAAGAATGCATTTTTACAAGAAGCTTACATACAAACCTGTAAGATGAAGTGTTTTCATAATCTAGGCCTGTATTAGTTGCTAGAATTCCTCGTGCTGAATCAATTAGAAATGTTGCATTTTCATTACCAGATAAAACTGAATATTCAATTTCTCCATTCAGCCCACTGTCAAGGTCAGTTGCAAATACCTGTTTGTGAGCAAACCTGAGGCTTAATTAAAAGCAGTAGAATGTGATTTCAGTAAGAAAACCCTTATACTACAGTCAGATACTGTTCTGATTAATTTCCCTTCGAATGCACATATTTAAACAAATCATCGTCATTGTTCCCAGCTTGACTGTCACATAAGGTCACAAATTCTGCTCATAAACTGCAATGAACTGCAATGGGCTGCACATGAAAGAATAATTTTAAATTCTGCTACATAAAGCATTAGGGCTGAATGTAATCATTTCACTGTTAGATTGCTGTTCGAATGCTCTCCCTGTTGAGCACACAAAATGCACTTTCTCAGTGGTACAGGACTGACCTTTAAAGTATTGCTGCTATACGAACAGAAGGATAAAACAATTAAACTACTAGGCTTTCAGAGCTTTCATGGAGCAGTTCATTAATTACCTTTTAAAAATACCAACCAGAAAATGTAAAAAGGGCAGAGACAATATAAAAGATTTGCCAACAAAATAAGGAACATTCAGCAGCAGTGAACAGGTTTCTCAAAGAGTCCTCTTACTCTTTGAAGAGTCATCTTTGTATTTTTTTGGTTGCTGAACAAGCATTATCATGAGTCTGAGATTCAAAACATAGCAGAGGTAACTAGTCAGATTGAATAAAGGAAACATAAAAGAATGTATTCTGTCATAAAATTTTGATTACACATCTGGCTTGACTGCCTTGTGATTTTTCTCCATTCCTGGACATATGTTTCTCTAAATACAATGTCCATCAGTTTCTAATCACTTTGCCCTGGAGGCATTCATAGCTTTTCATTTATTTATTCTCTTGAGAGGGAATATATTTTGTACCTAACATGACCCTCACCGTGACCTGACTTGCAATGCAAGAACATGTACTGAGGAAATTATGTGTTCTTCTAGTCCAGCTGATGTCTTCTTTTGCTCTAACATGGGCAGCTGGAAACATTTTGGGAGAATGGATCCATTCAGAGGAAGAAGTGTTTGCACATTTAAATTAAGACAAGCTGCTCTTTAGGCATCAGATTTTAAATTGAATACTTGGGTTAGACTCTACTAGTCTGATGAGTAGAAAGTATTCTTTTTATTGCTACAGTCCTTTCAGTAGAGGCATAAATACAAGACACAGCCTATATTGTAACCAGAACCACAGATTTGAATGCCATTTTTCAATCGCTTGAAGATAGAAATAGAATTTTTTAAAAGAGATAATTTAAATTCCAGGTACAAAGTTATTAAGACACAGAATTCCCTTTCAATTTAACAGACCTGAATGAATGATCTCATCTGAAATGTGGTCTAAAAAAAAAAAAAAATTTCATATTTTAGATATCCAAGCACAGTAGTAGCAACACCAAGAACCCCACTCCCAGTTTTTAAGACAGAGTGGGCCAGAACAGACCTAGCAGGATTGTAGTGACGGACAGATCAGCCAAACATCTTTTTAACTACAGCACTGTACTTGGGAAGATATACTTCCACTTACCTGTATGATGTCTGTTTTAGGACTCTGGCCTTCCCATACTGATGCTTTGTAATAGCTTTGCTCAAATTTAGGTGCATTGTCATTCACATCTTGAATCAAAACTGTCACTCCACAGAACACTGAACTGAAGGTATTTTCAGCCACAACTGTAAGTTGCACTTTACACTTTACTTCATAATCAAGGTAGTTTTGCTCTTTTACTGTGATTGTGCCTGGTTTATTACAAAAAAAAAAAAATCTCAAGATGTGACGCACCCATTCAGGAAAAGACATGTACAAATGCAGTTATGAAATTCCTAACATATATGGTCACCTCCATTGAACATGACAGAATTCCAGCAAGCTCACCTTGTGTCTTTTTTCTACCTACCATCACCTCAACATGCTAGTTACTGAATAAATCTTGGAGGGCTAAGTTTTCACCAACCACCACTACATTGGCAATTTCCTAAAACTAAGCCAATTTACTAGTAGAGGAATAGAGACAAAGTGTTTGCATGATGCTTCCTCCTCAGCACGTGAGAGTGAGACAGCCATGTTGGAAAAGACTCTTTTTCCTCATCTGACAGTGGCTACATCTACCCCTCCATCAAAATCCACATCAGGCAACAGCTGCAGCAATTTCTGTATCTGACTGACACACAGGCAAAACACTTACTCCTTCTGATGCAGCGAATCCTCTCCCCTGAGCTGTTATTCTACCAAAAATAAACAAATAATGAGACTTATTGAGATAACAGGCACAATTGGCCACCTCCACATGGAACATGAAATGTCCTTGGAAATTTGTAGTCATTGTTTCAATGTTTTAGGAACATATTCATAATTCTCCATTACATCTAAGCATAAAACATACTTGATTTGTATATTAATTTTCACTAGAATTCAAATTCAGTCTCATATGGAATTTTTAGTAATGATGTCATGAATCTTGTTATCCCAAACTTGGGCTATCACAAGAATGTATCAACTGTGGCTCTCCTAGTGCCTAACTAGTGCTTTTTACTTTTTATTTTCTAGGATAAGCAAACATTAACTACTGTTTATGGACCTGTGTCTTGAAGATAAAGATTTCAAAGGTGTTTTCTTTTCAGCACAATACCTTAAACATCACATTCTGTTTACACAGAAAACAGACAGTGGCAGAAGAAATACACTTCCAGATGACAGAGAGCAAACGGAAAGGCTCTAATGTAGAGTGAAACAAATAATCAAGTTTGAGGTACACCACCTAGGAGAAACATGTGAAAGAACCAGAGCTGCTCATTCTTAAGAAGTGCACTTGAAGAAAACACAGGGTAACAATCTTCAAATATGCAAATAATAGGGGTGTTGCCTTTGTCTTGTCTATTCCTATTAGATTAAGAAATAATAAGTTTAAAACATTTCAGCAAACATTCAGATAAATACGAATAAAAACCGTCCAACTGCCAAGACTTTCATAGACTTCTGAGAGGATTTGCAGAATCACTGTCCCTGATGGTTTTTAAGGACAGGACAAATTTCTGTCAGATTTGGGCACAATTGATTCCCCTCCTGCATCAGAGGACAGACTAGCTCATGTCTTTGAGCCACCTCTTACTCTACTTTCTACAATTCTACAGTATAATAAAAAAATTACAGTGGTAGAAAGCCTTCTCCAAACTGTGGTTAATTAACATCAGTGCTTGAAAAGGCAAGCAGAGCTGACCTTCGGCTGTTCAGAACATATATTACAGACAGGGCATTGATACAGCTCAAAATATCTCTGCTGTAGAAGCAATGGGTAGAGAATTACTGGTGTCAAAATCATGCTTATGTATGCACTGCTCTTAAAAAGTCATTAATGGCTGGACTTCAATTAATGTTTTCTAAGAAACAGAAAAAAGGCTTCAGAGGAAAGGAAAGAGAAGAAACCACAATGGGTCAAAGGTCTCAAAAGAAGACTTGTGATATGTTTACTGCTGTAGAAATTCCACTCCTGTTTGTGAAAACAGCACTTACGAGACTCTTCAAAGCATCATTTTTCAGCCTAGCTTGATAAAAAAATAAAATCCCATTTGAATTTTTTTTTCTTTTTTTTTTTGAAAGTGATATTTGAGCAGATTCACTTTCGCAGCAAAAAAAAACTGTCTGGGTCTAAGATTTTTCTAAGGCTAATATTTCTAGTTTTATTTCAGTGAAATAAGAGAACTTGAAAATCAAAAGTATGCACTTCAAGTGCCCCTCATCTAAAAAAATTATTTTAGTGGTATGCCATTTGATGCCTGGAGACATCAGGATAATCAGAAGTTAAAGCCTTCAGAAACTCAGGGATAAAGCTATTTATTAAGGGTACAAATTATTTACACTGTTTCTGAAGAAAACTGCTTGCACTGTCTATATGCCATCCCAAAAAGAGAGACTGGAGCTACTCAGAAGGAAAACTTATGGCAGATGTTTAGGAGCTAAAAGGTAACCATAGCAGCTGTGCTCTCTCACAAGCCTTAGAGGAGAACATGTAAATGTTCACAGGCAACACTCCACTCTTCTGCTCCTGGAATTCCTGACTGAAAAGCAGGTGAAAGCAGAACTGCTGCAGAACACAAATACAATCACAAAAAAAACCACAAAAAACAAAACCAAACCAAAAAAACAGACGACTTTAAAACGTGTTGAGGTTTGGTTGAAACAAAAAGCATTAAAATCAACAAGAGTCTAACGCATCTACATTAGAAGTGTTTGAAGGATTTTGTTCACTCAGTTTTTGGGAAACTATGTGGTGAGAAACAAGATGGAATCTCACCTTGGATCACAAAGCAGTAGTTTATCAACTCCCAGCACCTAATGATTAATAGTAAATAAGAACTGAGTGTTTTAAACAGGTATACTGGTATTCAACTTCTTTTTACTTCAGGTTTACGACAGTGCCTGGATTTACTAATGACCTGCTCATTGTAACAGAATTATTACTAGGGAATATTCTTAAGATATCTAGCCCTAGTTCTTGTAGTAGGAACTTTCTAATGATCCAAAGTACACACACAGACACTGGAAAAAAATTATAAAATGTACCTGTAACAGGGTGTATGGAGAATATTCCCTGGTCACTGAAGATGCTGTATTTTATGTCTTCTCCTGTAAATTTGTGTTCATAGGCTTCTACTGTTAGAAGTGATTTTCCTATGGAATCAATAGACATTTTCATCATGTCCATCCTAGAAGGCTGTGTTCCAATTTAATAGTATTGGTATTAATAGCAGATGCACAACTGTGTACTAGGTTAGGTGCTCATTAGTTTAGTAGACAATAATTCTCCATTATTTTTCCTATATTACAAATTCATAGACAAAGAACTGTATATCCCTCCTTCCTCAGTAAATTACATATCTGATAACAACTTTACCTGCCTAAATAAAATTATGAGATTTAACTTTTCCTAATGGCAAACTCACAGGAATCATTGGAATCCTCTCTTACCTGAAGTCATATCTAATTTTTTTGATTTTGGTGTATCATGTCACCCACCAATGAACAGAAAGAGTTTATTTTTTCTCCATTTATCAGGATTCAATTTGAGTTTTTGAACAGTACTTTAAATTAAATATCCGTCAGAATTATAATTAGCCATCTTTTGACAAAGAGAAAGAAAAGATGAAACTATGTACATAGCTATGTGTCAATTCACCTAGAATCCAAATTCCATGAAAAGATCAATAATTTAATATAGAATGCAGGAGACATGAAATAAAAATTCTGTTTGGAATAAAAAAAAAAGGAAAATGTGGAACTCAATAAATTATCCTGCTCAGAATCATCACATTTAACAAAAATATAGCAAGTTTAAAAGGCATTATCAAAACCTCCAAATAATTATTCTTTTCAAGTGACTTAGAAAATTGTCTAGCATATATGGACAATGATTTTGATTTTTTAATTATTTAATTAAATCACAATTGATTCCATGCAGCTGAGATGGAATGAGGCAACCTGAGCTCCTTCAAACAGCATTAGAGGCAACTAGTTATTTTATTATATCACAAAGGACATACTGCTCATACTCAGTGTCCTGGATGCCACAGGAAAAGACTATAGTACAAAAAATGAGAGAAACATTACTATTGCAATGATCCAATACCTTTTTTATTTTAGCAGTTACATATTATTTCTTAAAAAACAGACTTTTCCTATTAAGGGTTTACAATTGCTCTCAAAATCTGTCTGTCAATAGCAAAAGTATGCCAATTTGACATGCAATTTTCTGTACTTATCAATATACTTGTAAGATATTTACTAGAAAAGCTCTGGAATCAACATCCCTCTGTCCAATATGTAAAGACAGATATGTGAATGCTGAGTTTTTTAGGAACTAAAATAAGGGGCTATAGGTTGAATTTTCATTGCCAAGCAACTTTGATTTGCTACAGTCAACTGCAAGGACAATCATTCACAACATCTTCAGAGCAGAGTTAAAGACAAGAAAAAAAAAACAAAGTCTGAAGAATATCCCATTTATCTTTTAACACAGTCTGCATCTTTTTGTTTGTTTGCTTGTTTAAAAAGAAAAACTACCAGAAATAAAGTAAGCAGCAGCATTTCTACTTGAATCCTTATTGTTCAGAGGTTAGGTTAATAAACTGTTTTTCTGAGTCTTCAAATCCTAATCCTTTAAGCTCCACATTTTTCACACAGATAGAATTGTTTACTTCTTTTTAGCAGAGAACAAATCTCTTGTGTTCTGATACCTTTCACAGAAAATGATTCCTCCAAACAGTGAATTTTTGCAGTTCAATGTCAAAAAAAAATGACCAAAGTGTGAGGTCAGTTGTGACTTATACAGGCCCTATATGGATAAAGAGCAACAGAAAATGCCCGTCTGCTGGAACTCGCCATTTCGATCACATGCAATTCAGACGCTGCCTCAAGCAGAGATCACATTATGTAGCTCTTAACAAAGAAAAATCAGGGGAAGGGAGCTTTCTCCCTGCAAAAGACATCTGAGGCTGATATCAGCACTGAAGATAGAGCAAGGCAGCAGGGCGATCAGGTTCAAAGCAGAAAGCAGAGTGGCTTGAAATGCTCGGCATTTCAGAACTAGTTAAAAATATCGAAAGACATGAAGAGTGATGCAAAATATGTAAATGCAGGGGTTTTTCAGTTTAATCACAGAGAGTCTGACTGCATATGGAAGTATCTCAAACTGTTTTATACAGCCTAGATCCCAACATTAAACCTGCAGACTTAAAACCAAAACATGGCAGAGTGAAAAGCATTTACCTTCCTGGCCAAATCAGCTTCAAAACATTTGCTGAATTCTGTGTCAGGACCCATAAGTTCTATATACGTGGGGTTTTTTATATATGTATGTCCTAACACCAGCAGCACACTGAGCTTCTGCATCACTGTAGCATTTTCTTCTTTCTTCAGTCCTCATTATAGTAGTCTCTTTTACCCGTCCTCTGCCATCTAACCTGTGTTCATCCCTGCCATTATTTTTTAAGACCTCTTAATTATCAAGAAAGGAAAAGCTGAGCACAGAGATAATGATTCAAGGACTGTCTGGACACAATCCTGTGCCATGTGTTCTGTGATGACCCTGCTTGAGCAGGGAGGTGGGACCAGATGACCCTTTTGGTCCCTTCCAATCTCACTCATTCTGTGATTCTGTGACTTAAAGAATGAGGGGATACATATCTGATACCTAACAGAAACAGAAAATAGAGGAGTCAAGAAGTTTTACTGGTGAATCTGTCTCCAAGGAACTATTATGTAAACAACCCTTCAGCTAAAAGTTGGGCAAGTAATAAAGGTTTCTTATGCTCTGAAGAGCATAGTTACTTGATTATTTATTGATTAGCTTCTAAGTGCCTGCTGTAACACAGTTTATAATATTTAAAGACATTAAATACTCAATATTAAATTTAAAAAAATAGAAAAATGGGGTTTTCTGAAGGTCATTAAACTTGGAGGTCAAACACTTAAAGAAAATGTGACCACAATGACCAGTTCCTGAGACACTTACCCATTTGATGGGTTTAGACTAAATTAAAACTAAGCACTCTTGGCTTTGGTATTTTATCATTTATATTATTCACATTTTTTATTATTTTTAAAATAAACATAGCATTTTTCCCATCCATCAGTTAAGGAAGAAATAAAATTATGAAGAGAAGCCACATTTATTAATACCAGCTCTACAAATAATCAGTATGTAATGTAAATCTTCCCTGGACTGAATACACTGGTACCATTCACATTCATAGGGGGTCCCAGGATCACATCTATCCTATAAGCTAACTTCTATGAGAGTTTTAATTATATGCTTTTCTTCCCCACTGAAATGTAAAATATTTTATATTTATTTATGCTTATGGAAAAAGGAATATAGTATAAACAGAGACAAACCGTACGAGTATTTGGTAAAATCTCTTATGTTCTTAAAATAATTTGATCTTCTTAGCAAATAGAAGTATTATTAAACATAAACTAACATTTTGCAATCAAACCCTCCTGTTTACCCTGAAGCTTTGCTAAATTTCCTTTAATCAAAACAACTTAAATTGAATCTTAATTATATTTCTATAGAATGAATGGGAGAACACAATGGCATTCTGATACCATAGTTCCTTGGGGCATTTCTGTAATTTTGGGCTGGCTTTTCTAGCCTGACCAAGGAACATATCTACACTTTAAAAAATCTACAATCAGAGTAGTTTATCTGTTGATATAAAGCTATGATTTTTATTCATTTTGTTAAATGAGACAGTTTGAAAATTTGGGTTGTAGTCCCAAACAAGCACAAGGGAATGGCTGAATAACAGCAGCCGTAATTACTTCAACAGCCATCCTCACCCTTCATTCTCTCTCCTGTTTGCAATCATCCAAGAATATTGATTCGTTTTCCAAAATTACTAACACATTTCTTATTTACTGATTCATAATCTAATACACAGGTTGTTACTCAGTGTCTATGAATTCACTAGTCTCACAAACCCATTAGGATATAAAGAAATACTGCTTTTGTTTTACTGAGGGAAGTTTGCATTATAACAAAGATAACTTGTTCAAGGTGAATCTCATGAGCTGTTTGAAGTGAGAGTATAGTGCAGGTCAGATCTCTATACACATCTGGCCAATTAAATAGTGAGATTCATGGACAGAAATATGGGAATGGCATTCCTTTCTGCCCCTTATCAGGACACAAACAATCCCTGCAGGAGAAGATACAACATCTAATTGGTTGGAGGGATAGCTACTAATGTTTTTTGAATGATAAAAAGTAGAGCAGTAATTCTCCTAAATATCCAGAACAAATCCAAATAAATCTGTAAGCACCTTGTGACTGAAGCTGGTGTGCCTACAGGTAGAATTCCATAGTGCAGTCTCTACCTAGAGAGACACTGTAGAAGCCTGCCCAAGTGACCATGTACCAATAGCCTTTGACCTTCTCTGCCCCATCCTACTCCCCTTTCTTCTTATTCTGCAAAGTCCAAAACTTCAGTGAGGTATTTTTGAAAGCTACTACAGCTTGTGAAGGGTATTTAGAAAACAAGAAATGCCAGGTTTCAACTGGCTCCCAACACTCAACTCATCTGAGCTTGTGTGCACTGCCCAGTGAAACAAGTAAATGCTGTCCACCCATTGTTAATGCAATTTTGCTGAATGAATGAACCCACTGAAGACAATGTCTCCTCCACTGCATCTTTTTCATGCTGGTGCACTGGAAAGGGGCAAATGGATATTGGCTACATACACATTAGCTTTTCCCTGCTGCTGCACAGAAAAAAAAGGTTTCCCTATACTATTCATTACAATTACCATTCCAAAAGGAGGGGAGAGTAGCAACTTCAAGAAGAGGGATTTCATGCCCACCTGCTGCACAGTTCTCAGGCACACGTGCTTCATACAGGCTGTGGCTGAATGAGATCACCTCCTCTTGCACTTCTGTAACGACAATGACCACAGCTGTGGCAGTTCGAGGTGCGATGCCTTGATCTGATGCTGTCACTAGCAGCTGGGTACTGAAGTCCTTGGAAGCCAAAGGCTCCCGAAGAATGATGTCACCTGTCTTCACATTAATCTGAAATAGAGTTTCTGCCATCATCAAATTAAAAACAATAGCTCCATTTGATCCCAGATCTGCATCCTCTGCTCTCACAGTGGCTACTGTCTCATTCACAGCAGTTTGAGCAGGCACAAAGATCCTGATAGGATTCTGTGAAAAAATAGGATCATTGTCATTGACATCATCAACATGCACCACAACACTGACAGTGGTGCTCCTTGGAAAATAGGTGCTACAGTCACTTGCCACAGCCCTAAATGTGTACTGGGACTTGGTCTCCCGGTCCAGTGCCTTTGTAGTAATGATGGACCCTGTGACACTGTCGATTGCGAATGCTCCATAGGTGTCATCAATGATGGAGTACATAACTTCACCATTCAGGCCAGCATCTTTGTCAGAAGCAGAGAGGTCCAGGATGGCTGAGCCTTCCTCCAGGTCTTCTGTCACAGAGATTTGATACTGGGTCTCTGCAAACAATGGGCTGTGGTCATTTTCATCCAACACTGTTACACAGAGCTGTGCAGTGGAGCTTCTTGAGGGACTGCCTAGGTCATGGCACTCAATTACAAGAGTGAAATTGCTGATGTCTTCTCTGTCTAAGCTACGAGCGACCAGCAGCTTGCCTGATGTGTTATTTAGAGTGAAGTATTCTCCAACATTTCCACCTTTCAAACACATAAAAAATGAAAATATCACAAACAACTACTTTTAAAAAAGAACCCCTTGTGAATGCTCTCTGCTAATTGCAATAACAAGGTCCAATTGCTCATACAGCTGGCGTGCTCATGTGCCTTTCACATATTTTATTTCTCATACAAATTAAAACCTGTATTTCATTAAAATCAGTCAGCGGCAACAGAGCAAATGCAGAATGTCATATCAATTTACAGACTGGCTATTTGGCCAAATGCATATCCTTTTTCCCAAACCAGCCCACTTTATAAAAGCTCATGCATCTATGTTGCTGCATGAAGTGACCTCTTCCCAGCCTATAAAGCATTGCTGACAACTGTAATTGCTTGCCCCTTGTTCTCTTTTCTTCCATCTCTTGGAATTCAAGAGTTGTGCAAGGTCGTGATTTGGGGGCACTGGGAATAAATATAAAGCAGACAACTGAAAAGTCAGCATTTTTAGTAGCAGTGAATGGCATACATACCTTATAACATGCAGAACGACGAAAGGTAACTAAATTAAATGGCATAGAAGATCACCACATTAAAACCAAGAAAAGAAAAGAATTCGTAACTGTTTCTCCAAAGAAAAAAGTGTTGGTTTTTCATCTCTGCCTACATTTGAGCTATTGCTGAGAGCCACAAACCAGAGTAAGCACAGCAAACTTGTATTTGTCCAAAGATACTACAGGAGGCTTTGAACAGCTATGGAGCTTACATTGGCATACTGGACACAGGGAGAGTTTGGCAAGATGGAAGCCAAGTATGACACTGCTAATTGCTGGGTAAAAGAAGTTCTCACGAAATAAAATTTAATAAATAGCATTAAATAAATAAAATTCAATTAATTCTTGGGTATATTTTCAAGGGTATATTTACATTCAGACTTCTACAACTATAACAAAAAGGACAAAATTATACCTTCAAGGCTAATGCCTTATTCCAGCATTTGGTATTTTTTGTGTTTTTCTCTTCTGCACTATTTCAAATCCAGAAAGCAGAATGAAAGTATGCCTGGAAAGTGCTTATTAGTGCTGACAAAAGAGTGAAAGATTTCTTTTCCCCACAAAAGAAACATGTGGACAAGATGGCAGCTAGGGAGGCCTGGTAAAGTCAAGACTAGTCTAAAACTTGGATGCTGCTGCTTATATATTCCCTGATTTATACTAACAAAATGATGGAATGTAACTTACCAATTATTTTGTATCTTAGTGCTCCATTATTGCCAGCATCCATATCTACAGCCCGAATAATGTAAACAACAGAAGGCTGTTGGTTCTCTGGAATAAAGATCTCAGAGGGAGGAAGAAGAAATGTGGGAGAGTGGTCATTTTCATCCAGCACTGTGAAGATTACTGTCACTGTGCTTGACAGCGATGGGGTTCCACTGTCGCGAACCAAAACTAAGATAAATAAAAAGAAAGCAAATTTCATTCAGTGGTTGTGGGTGCAACAATAGATGTTCTTTAATAATATCAGAGTAGGAGAGTTATGTGTGCTATGCAAAAAGTATACGCTCTTCTGTGCTGGAAAGTCTTCTTAATTGCATTTAATTCAGAAGGCTTGAAAAAGGTAATGCTGATAGTAACACCTCACTCACTCACTTCCCACTCTAGAGGCATTCATAGATATCTCACACTACTACCTTTAATACTGAAAACCTCCTGGGCTTCCCTGTCCAGTGATGCAGCTGTTACGAGTTCTCCACTGTCCGAGTTCATCTTGAATTTCTCATAACCAGCTCCTGGTAAGATTTCATACTGAAGGAATGAATTCAGCCCTTAAAAACAGAATGGCAGTCTTAGTAAAACACAGCCTCTCTCCTCACATTCAGATCTACTTATTTGACTATTTCTTCTCCCTCCGAGTTCTTCTGAATGACAATTCCATACAGTTCCTGATCAGACCTACCATTTGTATATAATGCAGGGGTATCAGCCTTCCCATCTTTCTCTCGGAAACAGACTAAAACTGTACAAGTTTTTAGAAACCTTTCTTTCAAAGTTGCCCACCTTAGTTGAACAGGAAATGAGACTCAACATTCTTACCTATTAGGGTTGCAAGATAATTCCTGTCATATTTCTTCTAGTTTTAACATCCTCTCTAGGAAAGTATAATGTTATCTCCATCACACATATTATTACCTTTAATTACCTTTAAACCTACCTTATACTTAAAAGATTTGAATATTATGCCCTCATTCAACCATTCTGTGTTTTTCCCACCCAGAATTAGTCCTTTAGTAGGGCAGGGACAGTTGGTACACGTGAAAAATTACATGACACATCTAGTCATTTGAAAACTCCTATTCAATGTCAAACACTGCCTGCCTGTTCTCATCTGCTGCAGTCAAGCACAAGACAATCTGCACTAGAGTAGGTGGAGAAACATCCATGCAAGAGGAAAAACAGAGCATACAGTTTTTAACATACTCAATTTCATTTGCCTTTGAATAGCTTTGTTAAGTGGCTGACAGTGCTACGGAAATTTGATTAAGAGAATTACTACTGTTAATGCATTTGCACCTAAACTAAGTCAAAGGAAGGCCATATTCATGCAATAACAGCAGGAGGAAAAATGACTTACAGAAATCCTTTCAGCCTTACAGAAGAAGGAGAAAAAATCACATCAGTGAAGACAAATCAAGGTGAACATTTTCAAAGGCTACAAACATATATTTATCTGATCTGCCCATATCAGATAACATTCAACTAAATTTTAAAAGCTGTTCACAGTTCTGCCTGCATTTATCTATCCTTTATCACCAATATGCTACAGATGAAAAAAAAAACAAAAAACAACAAAACCGAAAACACAAAACTGCAGGTCTGATACTATTAGTTTCTTGCCTCCTGCAATTGAGCTGCTCCTGCCCAGTGCCTTCTCCGGCAGATTCCACAACGGACACTATTCACAAACAGTGCTGAAAAAGAATGGGTGCCATCCAAGTTGACTATTCACATAAAGCTGAAGTTAAAACTTTGAACCCTTAAAAAACATAGATATTTGGCATCTTAATTACATTTATTTACCAAGAACTGACTCCTTTCCTATATGCAACTGCTAGGAGTGTAAAGTAGAATTAGGAAAAAGCTGCATGCCCTGTCCAGGAGAGGACCATGCTGACTCTACACATTCACACACCACAGCAGAGCAGCTAGCACATTTTCACTCAATCCAACCTGCTGGTTAATTATTCAGTGGCACTGATCACATTTTAGGGGCTGAAATTACAAACTGAAATAAAAAATGCCCCCCCTGTCCCAAATCAAGATTCAAGTCTCATCTCATCTACCTCAAGAAAAAACCTTGACTTATCTTAAATATGCTGCTTGTATCTTTGCTTTCCCATGCATATTTTTCCAACATGTATATTTTCCAATGTTAACATCTTTTACACTTGCATTTACTGATGTTGAGCTGTCAGATGTAAGCTGGGTGCGGGTGAAGGCATGGAGGGCTCCCTAAACGCTCCCAAAATCAGGCAACACAGAGATGCAGTAAGTGCAGGGGTCGTAATGTGGAGGAGGGAGGTGGCTGAACAAAAGGTTTCAGGGATATTCATTCGAAGGAAAGCCATTCCAAAGTCAGTGATTTTACTTATGATTTCCCCCCCAAAAAGACACTCTTCCAGTCACAGAGAAGGAAATAGAAAGGCAAATAAAACAAAAGGTTGATAATAACTGGTTCCTCCCAGTGGTGACTCAGGGAACATATGAAGAGAACAAAAAAGTGTGATGGGAGAAAGTCCTCCATTGAGACTATGCAAATATTACTGGGATGTGAACTGCAATTTAAAGAGTGTGTGAAAATAAATATATGCAAAAACAAAAAAAAAAGAACACCCTGACAGGAGTAATCTGATTCAAAAATTGTGTTCCAAAACCATAAGAGAGTAGCATTATATTTATGACTCCTATATAAATCAAATTTTCTTACATTATGAACATCATTTCAATATTAATTTGAAACAATGCTGTTACACACCCATGACTTGGGGCCAAACCATGTAAATGGGAGAAAAAGACCCAACAGAAGGACTGTGGTTACTGGAAAATGTACTTTAAAAAAATAACAGGAAGGAACCATCAGCCACAATAGTGCTCCAGCCCAAAGTGTCTGCACAGGCAGGCACATACTGTGCTGCTCAGTAGACTTGGAATGCCCTTCCAATCCACCCTGACTCCCTCCCACTAACTGCTCTGGACATTTCCTTTCTGCTGTATTTCCCATAGGATGTGAAAAAAATACAAGTGATGGAAAAGGAGGGAGCAGGATTCAAGCAAATACTCAGTTGTCTCCTTTATCTTCCAAACCTTTCTTCAAGTATCATCTTTTTTTGTGATCCACAAAAGAAAGAAAATATTTGAAGAGTGAGATACAGAGGCAGACTGCAGTACAGCTCAGTTGTTATGGGGATCATAACAGACATAACATACCCATTCCTAATTTCTAAATACTTTACATACTTGTGGGGAAATGTCTTTTCTATATAATAACTCTATTGAGCTTACATCAGTCTTTTGAAATCAATATGTGCTCTACATTAAAATTACAAATCTTACTGAATATGGAAGATTATTCTGCTAACAAGTTCCATTATCTGCTATTAGGATAGCACAATCTTACACAATTCTAAAGAAACTACAGAAAGTGAAGTCACAGTAAAAATGAAGTCAGTCACAGAGCTGAGACTACCTTTGGGCCAAAGATGGCAGTATTGTAATATTTAACTCTCTTTCCAGATTTTATTATTTATCACACAGATCTTGTATAACTGCTCCAGCATATGGACTACCTGAAACATCATATGCTATGCATTTTAGATAGTTCAAAAGAGCAGGTAGTTGAAGAACTGGAGGGAATTTTCTGTTGCTTAGCAGACTCTCTCAGGTTTAGTCCTTACATGTGATTCACTGAGGAGACGAACCATCCCCACATCTTATTCATCCATTCTGTGTATTTTTGAAAAGCAATGCATTAACACTCTTTAGCATATAAACGCCTACTTAAAATCCCAGGCGACTTCCACAAGCCCTTCACATCTCAACCAACTGGAAAATCTTGGATGACAGTGCCCCTCTCTGGTCAGAAAAGATGAGTGCATATTTGCAGGTTCTGTTACAAAACCAAGACTCTTGACTAGTGAACTGCGTTAAAACTATCCAAAATGCTCTGATTGAGAGCAACAAAATGCTCAGATATTACCTTTGAGTTAAATACTGTACGTTTATTTATAACCAGAGCACGTTGGCTCTCTTCATGAGAAACCTACAATATGCTGCGTCACCAAGAACACATTTTATATTTAATATAACCATCGGAGCTACAAGTCAGAATATCTCCAAGCTCCTATTAAAGACTGGGAGTCTGAACCAAAACTTGTATTTTGAAACTCAAAAGTCATACATTACCTTGTGAAAAGCGCAACAGCTGTACACACAAGGCATCAAGACTGGATTGATCCACAAGTAAATTATAAATGAAAGGACACAAATTACCTGCATCTCGGTCCACAGCCTCCACTCTCACGACAAACTCCCCTGGATCTTGGTTTTCATGAACTGCAGTCTCATAAACTTTCTTCAGAAATACTGGGGTCTCATCATTCACATCAAGAACAATGATGGTTAGAACTTGTGTGGCAGAGAGAGCTGGGCTGCCGTCATCAAGAGCTATGACTGTCAAACTGTAGCGCTCATGAACCTCACGATCTAGAAACTGGGCTGTAGTTAAGAGTCCTAATTTAAAGAGAAAAGGTTTTTTTAAAAGTATCCTGATCCAGGTTAGGATCCTAGTTGTTGAACACTCACAGCTTCAATGTAGCATCACCTGCTACAAGGCTTACAGACTTTGAAGTCACACATTATCTGTGATTCCCTCTACAGTCCTAATTGGCCCAGAAATACTGCCTTTGGCATCCAGGGAAATTGAGATTCATGGAAAATTCAAGTGAAGTGGAGAGATTGCTTTTTATCTAACTTTGGGTTTAACTTTTAAACTTTATTTAACTCATATATTTGTCTTCTTTTGCATGTAACTCATAAGCAGTTAAGACCTCTACAATCAGTGTCAGCTGCATCATCTAATGAATTCAAAATCAGAATAAGAACCAGAAAATATTACAGCTATTAAGGTGATATTTGCATTTGTGAGAACATAGTATGATAGTTAGAAACCAGAAAATTTCAGAGGGCTGAAGAATGAAATTCATCAGCACTTTGAGCCTCCACTGAACACATTGCACCCACAGTGTAATGCAGATTCCTTGATCTCAACTTTGCCTTTCCTCATGTGTACATATCATAACATACATGTGTGCACATGCTTTAAGTATGCATCATGGCAAATCAGAATGAAGTATTTCACTGCCCATGTTTTCTTCCTGCCTTCCTTAGTGCAATTCCCCAGTACATCTACACAACACAGTAACAGTGTTATGCCAAAATTTCTGAGCTGAGTCTCACAGAGCTTGACCACTCTGCGCTGTACTGCCCTGCTTGTGTGGTGCTCTGCCCAAGGCAATCAGCCCTGAGGACAATAAGTTACCTGGGCAGAGTGCCACACTAATGTGGTATTTCACTAATGCATGGTATGGACTCCCAATGTTACTGTGAGAATCACAACAGAAGAAACTCCAGAGAAGAGAAGTTACAGTACCTGTGATTTTATCCAGTACAAATGCTTTGTTCTCATTGCCTGAAAGAATGTGATAAGTAACTTGTCCATTTCTTCCCTCATCAGGATCCTTTGCAATTATGTGGTGTACAAGGAAGCCCACCTCTACATCCTCCATGACATAGGAAAGAGGTGAAGACATAAAACTGGGACTGTTGTCATTGATATCTAAAATAACAATTTTCACAGCCAAGGAATCCAGCCGACGATCAGACAGATTTATTGCCTGGTCTTCTGCAAACACAGTCAAGATCACAGAACAAGTAATCTCCCTGTCTAGTGAAGAAGCTGTGGTCAAGGTGCCATACAAAGGGTGAATAAGAAATTGATTTTCACTCATGTTACTAATTTCTAAGGAATACTGTATTTTGCTGTTCAGAAAACTGCCATCTCCATCCTTTGCATTGAATGTGTAAACTAGAGTGCCAGCAGGTACATTTTCTTCTATGCCAATCACTACAAAGTCATCTTGAAAATATGGAGAATGATCATTCTTATCTTCTACATCAATACTTAGGAAGAGAGTGCTATTTTGAGGGGGATTATTATAATCCTTTATAATAACTTGCAAAAGAAAGTGTGAATCTGTCTCATAGTCAAGCTCCTTGGAAAGATAAAGTTCTCCTGTCAAGTTGTCTATTTCAAAATTAACTTTATCATCTTCAGCAATACTGAAATGCAGTTTCCTGTTAAGTGCTAGATGGTTACTTGGTGCCTTCAGAGAATCCAACACTTGTGTAGGTTTAAAATTTTCAGGTACGACAAAGTGCTTGAAGTCTTGAGAGAAGCCAGATCTCCCGTTGGGAAGTGGGATCACCTGCAACCAAAACACAAAGACTGCAATATTTTCCCACTGTTATTATGAATATTGTAAAGTGTAGTGGGCTGACCCTGGCTGGATGCGAGGCACCAGCAAAGCTGCTTTATCACTCACCTCTGCCACTGGACTGGGGACAGAAAACATAATGAAGGTTCATGAGCCAAGATAAGGACCAGGAGAGATCACCCAGCAAATACCATCACAGCCAAAACAGACTATAATTAGAGATATTAACTGAACATATTGCTAACAAAATCAGAGCAGGATAATGAGAGGTAAAATAAGACCTTAAAAACACAGCATCCCCCCACCCCTCCCTCCTCCCCAGATCTACCTCCGTCTCCAGGGGTGAAGGGAGACAGGGAATGGGGGTTATGGTCAGTTCATCACCTGTTGTTACTCCCATTGCTCAGGGAGAGGAGTCTTTTAACTCTCTTTAACTGTGGGAACAGCATTTGCCTTGCCTGTATTGACGTATGCTACTACAATCGATCCAAAATTAACCATCTTTAGGGTGACTTGAAAATAGCAGCCTCAATGACATTCAGCCTCTGACAAAGCCTGGAAAAAGCAGCCCCACTGTGGCTTGATGAACAGCATGTGGCTGGCTATGAAATGAGCACATGCTGCATTTCACACTGCCGTGAAGAGCAGCCCTGTATAAACCAGCACAAAGAAATGAGATATCTTTATACAAGGTTATAGAGACAGAATTTAGAAAAGAAAGCAACTTAATGGAGAAAACAAAAAAGTCTACTCTCTTCCTCATTTTCAGTCCTACTTGATATTTCGGGGTTTTTTCTGCCTACCTGGATATTTTCCTCCTATTTCCAGTGTTTCCGTGATCTCCTACTAAATCACAAGCATCGTCTACTTGTAAGATGATCCAGAATGCTGTTGCACATTCTTAACACATCAAAATAAGTCTGCCCTCTCACTTCCTCCCTCGACAGAAAAACAGCTAAGGAAAATGATCATAAGACAAGGTGCTTACACTTCCTTTTTCAGTTCATTTCCCAACTTTCTTACAATTGTTTTTTTTCTTCAAAGAAACTAAGCATTTAACATAATCGCTCTATCTGTACAACATAAATAAATACCTGGATGTAAACAGCAGCATGTCCTTGAAGTGAAGGCATCCCCTGGTCCTTGGCTGTGATCATCATTCTGTAGTCAGATCTCTCAGCATGTGACAGAGGCCGAGTTGTTCTTAATTCTCCACTGACAGCATCAATCTGGAAGTATCCTGTATCCTCTTCTGTGTGGTAACAATGGATATGTGTTATTGCAAAGCAACAACAGCCTGCCTCCATAGTACTGAACATTGTAATGAACAGTGACAAAGAGCAGGACCCGGAGGAAAGGAACCTGCTGCACTCATTTGGATCTCTCTGGTTTGCTTGGTTTACCTCCTCTTCTTCCATTGAGTACACAGTTACTATAAATCACTTAATGGGAATTTAGAAAAATATGGAGAGAAACTCCATATAGTACTAAAGCAACTGTCCAGTTTTGTACCAACCTTACCCACACAAATGGTGTGTGCATTAGGAGGGCAATAGATAGCCCAGGACCGGTCTTCCTACTTCTAATCTAGGCAGACAGGGCCAAAGAAAGAATTAAGCCTTAGTCTCCAAACTGGCACAAAGGGTCAAGTATCTCCTGTGACTCACAGATTATGGGGTCAGCAAAGAGCACCGTTGACCCCTACAATACACTGGGACTGCAGTGATGCCACCTGCCCTGCTTCTGCTCAGTACCAGAAGCCAGTTGAGGGCAGTTAGAATCTTAAAGTAAGCTGTTGCAGAACAACATGTGAATATTGGAAATTATGCTTGTGTCTTTCATCAACGACTGGTGGCACTCTAATAATAAATGGCTTTTATTTAAAGCTATTACTTGCAGCCATATCATTTATTTGAGAGTTGCAAATAATAATTTTACCACAGATGAATAAATAGCTCTTCGTGACTTAGAATTATAGAATCATTTAAGTTGAAAATTATCCTTATGATCATCAAGTGGAACCTTTAACCCAACACTGCCAAGTTCACTAAACCATGCCCCTATGCACCATGTCTACACATCTTTTAAATGCCTCTGGGGATGGTGACTCCATCATCTCCCTGGTCAGCCTGTTCCAATGCTTGACAAACCATTAAGTAAAGAAATTTTTCCTAATTTCCAACCTAAACCTCTCCTGGGAAAAGAGATTGACGCATAGCTCCCCCATTTTCAAGAAATGGAATACAAATTACTTCCAAATTTTAGTAAAATGGGAAAGTGTCTATTACTTTCTATACATCACCAGAAACTGAGAAAATCACAACTGTTATAAATACTTCTCTCTTAGAATACTATCCAAACAGCTTTCTGTTGTGCGAATTTTTAATAAGGTGTGATAGTGGGTTAAATAAAGTCATGCAGCATAACAGCTGCTTTTATAGGAAGCAACTGTGGTAATAATAAATTCAGTGCAGATGTAGTACACAAAACACACATAAAGAACTATATTTGCATTGGCACCTAAGTGAGCATGAAGCTGTTTACATTCTCCAAATCTGCACATTCAAATTAGCTAACTGCACATATAGACATTTACTTTTGTATCCAATTATATCATCTGCAACTGTAAAATATTTGCACCTGTAACATTTGAAGGAAAAAAACACTTAGCGAACTAGCTAGAGAACCAGGTTTTCACAACGAAAAAAACAGGAGTTTTTTTCAATATTGGTCTGCTATTTTTTGCGTGAATATAGCTTTCTAATTCTCAATCAGATCCTTCTGAGTAGAGTCGTGCGGTCTGGAACACTAACAAGGAAACTGCCAACAAAAGGAAACAATATATAGAGACAATTATATTGAATGAGATAGTCTTGCATTTTGCATTTTTCATGGTAGTATCGAAATATTAATGCTGCTATATTACTGTTTTCATAAATAGTTTTTGGTTTACTTTCCTGGTGTACGTCCCAACGGCATGTCTACAGTCACAGATCTGCTACTTTGTTCTATATAATGTTTCATGACACAAACTCCCAGCTAAGTAAAATTCACAGGAGATACGAGAAACATAACACATAATGTGAATTGTATGCATATATTTTCAGTATTTTGCTAAAATCTACACTTCAAATAATCAAATTTTTCAAGTATTGCAAATTAATTCAAATATTGCATGAAATAGTTTCGTGCATATTTTGGTGGCAATGAAAATAAGAAGCAAGTCTGAAAATATTGGAAACAGACATTGTATAGAAGAAAAATCCCTTGGGACTTCCATTTAATAAGTGTTTCATGTTTTCATTTCTTTATCTGATACCACACTATAAAAGCAGTCAAAACTGAAATGCCCCATGTCTATTTTTCTGGTATTTTTATCAATCTATTTTTGAAATGTATTCCAAGGGTAGCCATTTGATTGAAAGTCAGAAAGAACTTTTACACTGATAAATAAGTTTAACAGCATATCAGTCACTGTTGCAAAAGCTCATTCTTGCTGCATTCCCAAAAACATTTCCTCAGCTCTCATCTCCATAAGTCACCTGAATCAGACAACTGCTGCTTATATCATACACCCTAAACATGTCCCTTTGTATCTGAGGAGAAAAGGAAGAAAGTATAGGAGAAATGGATAAGAAATAAGGAAATGGGAAAGAGCAGTTGAAGCATGGAACAGAAAAAAAATTAAATCTCTCAATAACTAGACTCTAAGGGCCCCAATCTCTTCTTGAGTAATCTGCAAAAGTAACCTGCCAATAAATACATATGTTTTCACAATTAAATTTACATGAATTTCATTTTAATTTACATGAGGTTCTCCAAAACTCAGACACTCTCAAAGATGATCACAGATACTGAAGTTTAAAAAAAAAAAAAAAAAAGGTGGCCTGAGAAACACCAAGCATGTGAACTTCGGCTGGCTGAACATGCAGGCCTTACAGAAACTGGCATTTAGGCAAAATGGCCTAGAAAGCAGACACAAAGTAGTGCTAGAGATTTCTCAGAGATGAGTGACCTCAGCACACAGTGATAGTTAGCTATGTATTTTTACCTAATTCCCTGAAGAACTGTTTCTTTCCTAGGTGTTAAAATACTTAGTGGCCTGACCATGCCCTCCTCCTTTGAGATGATGGAAAAGTCGTTTCCCTTAACAGAAAGGAGGAAGGCAATGCCATGGCTCTGAAGGAACCTGAACATTATGACAGCTTCTGCAGAAAGGTAGCCCTCTGCAAGCCTAGGAATGCTCCCTGCACGCTGCTCGCTACTCATTCTAGAGAACAAGGACTTTTTCACAGACACATGGACACACTGGCACTTGCCAATTTGTGCACGTTAACAGTGTAACTAGGCTACTCTTGGCACTTGTGTGGACGATGGCTAATGTTGCATTAACAGAACTGCTCCAAATATAACTGTAAAAGCCTCTTTCAATGCTAGTCTTAATTCACAAAGCAGTAGTTCCAGATGCCCTATAAATACACACTAATTTCTGTTATAAATGCAATACTCTATCCTACTGACAGTCAAAAGAAGACCAGGCAAATCTGGTTTTTCTGACTGCCAGTATCACTAACGAACAAATAGCACACACAGCTGGGATTAACCTCCCTCTGAATTAGTGATAACACAGAAGTGGAGGTAGGATCATGTGACCACCCACTTCCATACACATACATTTTTAAAGGATGATTTGCGTTGATTTTCTAGGAAGAGGAAAGGGCATTTTGAAGGAAACACTTCCCTAGAACCTAAAATTCATCTGGTGTGCAAACCTCATAGTTCTTTTACAGGTTTTCCCTCATGTATTGTGTTGGCATTTGTCATTAACATTCCTGAATAGCATAATATACTGCTGCTATCTTGACATTTCTCTAAGATCTCAAAAACATTAAAAATTCTGCAGCAACATTTACAAGCTTAACATCTGACACCGACACTTGCAGCTCTTGATCTTGTGGCAGTCCCATGACTGAAGAAGAAAGAATTGGTCTGCATGGAGTTCTCCAGCTAACCTGCTATCTCTCTGTTTAACAAATATGGCTGTAAATCAGATCATATTTCTTCTTCATATTTAAGTACCAAATAATGTCCCAGAGCTAGAAAATACTGTTTTAAATATAAACCAAGCAAAAACTTCACCATGAAACAGAAGACCAGATGTTAAAGGCTGTGAGCCAACTAACAAAAACAAAAAATACTATCAGAGAAGCTCAGCTGTTTCTGGATTTGTTTATCAGGAAAATATCTAGTTCCAAGGCTGGGAGGGATTTTTTAGTGATTTTTGCATTTTAAAAGGGGGGGAGATGGGGGTGTGTTTGCTGCTGTTTCTATCCTTTTGCTCTTTCCAGAGACAGCTTTTGCAAGACCAGTCATATTTGGTGTTGCTAGTAATTTTTATAATTTCAACTTTTACTTACTCCCCTCTGGGACTCTACAGTAAAGCCAGTAAGAGAATCCAATGTGCTGTTTGAAGGAAGGGGATATAGTTAGGTATATGAACAGGCAGAGATCCCTGGAAAACAATTCCTGTACTTCCTGCCATCACTCTTCAAACAAAGGGTTGCACACTACTCATTCCCTTTTTCACAAGGGGGATCTTTTTGTGCGAAATATGCTTACTCACAGTGCAGAAGTCTAAGATAGGATCCAAATTCCTCTGGAATAGATAGTCATTTATATCCAAATTAAGGGAATAATGTTTTCTTGCTCGGATGAAACAGTAAACTCTACATGGAAATTACCAGAGATTACAAATTACAAGCTTAAAAAGTATTGATTACATTAAATTGGTAGAATAGAACAGAAGCCAAACAAAAAAGAAATAGTTCTGTTCCTGGTAGCTCTTACTGTTTTGAAGTAATAGTGAAGGAAAGCAGGAGGAACACACCTGTTTTCCTTCCTGGTTACAGATGGAGTTCTCACTTACATGAAAGTGCAAGTGGTATGCAGCAAAATCAGACATCTCATCTATGTCTCCTACCAGTATTAATGCCCCAGGTCCCAGTCATGTTCTAATTTAGGACTGCTCTGTTATTAATTTCACTGCAAATAAAACTGGATCCTGCAGCTCACCCCAGAAGTGAACTATTACATGTAGGAATTATGGGGAAAACTAAAGAGAAGTGTTTTTAAACGGCCACACTACGTCAAGTTAACACAGTGCTAAACAAAGGGTGAAACCTGAACTAAAAACCACAAACCTCATTGTTTGCCCAGATTATCTGCTGATCCCTCTGATCCCTGCCTCAGATTGTCACAAACTGTTACTCCAGCAGGAAAATTTTCAACCGGTCATGGGAAAGGGAGATCGTTTTTCCTTTAAGATGTTAAACGATTGATTGAAATACAAAACTGTGTGGTACAAGATCATGGTCCTAATCTTTTCTGAATGCTGGTTGAACACTCTCTGGCCAGCCACAGAGGCAACTAAACCCTGTGAAAGACGGGGCAGAGAGTGAAGGGAGGAAAGACAGCTGCTTGCACTTCCTTAGATACTTTGTGAGACGCATGATGGTACTGATTTCTATCTACAAAGGCAGCTTTATTCCACCAGGCACAAAATGAACATAAAACCTTGTATGATACATGGCTTTTCTAAAATGCTAGTTATTTTAATGTATCTTTTTGTATTAATAACCCTTTAAACTCTTACCTGATTCTACTGAATATAATACAACACTGTTGTTTCCAGAATCGAAGTCTTTTGCAAAGATGGTGGTAACAAGTGTCCCTGATGGCTGCCCTTCCAAAACCTGTCACCAAGCAGTTTATAAATGATTCGCAATTATACATGGATAAAGCCAGTCTTAAAACAAATCCCTTGCCATAACACAAGAGTTTAGCTGCTGCTCTATTTTCCATTTTAGTAATATTTACAGCGAGTGTAATGAGCATTTCAGTAGATAGTTAAACAACAGCGTTCTAGCAACCCTCTGTTATGGTCCGCATAGAACGCTAATTCAAACATCTTTACTATGGCAAACTCGGAGGTCGGAGATCAAAAGGGACCCCACTGCACACACGAACAGAATTATGCTCGTGTTATCCTCTAGGTCTGGCAGGGTGCAGCGCCCCGGCTTGGGCGGACCCGCAGCTCCCGGGGCGCGGTGCCCGCGCGGTTCCCCGCCCA
>JAOTQZ010000002.1:1033045-1069808 GCA_026546895.1 Pogonocichla stellata
TAAAAATTAATAAAAAAAAAAAAAAAAAAAAAAAAAAAAAGGAAGGGGAGACATCTCTTTTCATTTAGTCTCATTTTTACTCGACAATACTCATATAAACTCATAATGGAGACCAAGCCAATTCAATTCTCTTATTCCCCTTTCCATCCTTTGCCTAGAATCTTCCTGCAGGGAGAAATGAAAAATGTTACCACCACCATGGATTACAGAACCTCACTGGGACTGTTTCCTTATATTGCCCCACCTACTTTGAAAGTATGGACTGCAGCTTTGCATACTAACATCTGAACAAGCTACAGCCACCAACCAATTCATCTCCACACAGTAGCCTCCGAAAGGCTATTCCTAGACAACGAAGCAACATATACAAAACTACAAAAAGACACCCATAAATATAGCTCTATATTCTGCTTAGGAAATGCCTAATGAAATCACAACCTTCTTAATTACTAAATTCCTTCATGAACTTAGGTGTTTCAGGTATGTTACATCCAGAGAAGTGTTTTGAGCAGAGAGCTATACCAAATAAAAGTCTGACTAAATTTTCACTGAATTCTGCCAGGATTAAGAAAATATGCAGTCAGCTGAGAATGCTGCTTGCAGGGCCCTTTAACTTCTCCTATAGAAATCACACCATTAAATCAGAGCCTATGAAGTACTTGAAGATTCACTTGAAGATTCATAACCTCCTCAAATTTTGTATTTAGTACCTTCTGAGGCACAGAGCAATGTTTTTTGTGCAAATGAAAAGATATATGCACTGACTTTTAGAACACAAAAATACAGTGTCTAACTGTATGTTAGGAGGCATTTACAGATCATAAAAACAAAAAGTTTATATAAATATACATGATTTATTTAAGCATTTCTTACGGATAGTTTAAGAATTTAAAATTGTTATGTATACAGGATACTATAATCCTGCACTGAACAGCTTTACACTAATCTGAGAATGTAGAGATTCTGTGATAAAGCCAAGATATCAAAAATCAAGTTCTTCAGAACTTAACATTGCTGCAGACATCTCCCTTAATTTGTCATTTATCCATGGATTTGGAACACACAGAACCTGTCTCCCTGTAGTATCTGGGGATATCAACGATGTCTAAAATTATTCAGTGAGGGTATTGATCTAACTGAGAAGCGGTCCTGGGGTGATGTTATCCCAAATCATGTATGCGGTGTATGCTCGGAAGGTTTGTTTTGACTAGCAACTCGCCGGCGCCCTCCCCGATCGGCGGGGTGCTGCCCCGGCACTTGGCAAGCGGCTTCTCCTTCCTGCTCTCCGCATCCCCCCCCATCTCCCCCAGCTTGCTTGCTCGGCTGCTTGCAAGCTGCATGGCTTTTGCCTGGCTCTTGCATCGCTTTGCTTTGCTTTGCTTTGCTTTATTTTTCCTTCTATTAGCTAGGAATACCATCCGAACCTGATCCAGACTCCACCTGACCTGGAATATCAAGAAATCCTGGACTCTGTTCGTGACAAGAAATACTCGTGTCTGCCCTCCTCGGCACCGGAGACGTTCTGAGATTGTACACCTACTCAGACGGGTGACAAATTCCTTTGGCATCTGTGGCTGTTTTTTTTCCTTGTGTTGGGAAGTGTTTTTCTGTGTGTTTGCTAAATAAACAAGTTTTTTCCACTTTTCCTCGGAGAAAGTTCTTCCGAACCCGGTAGTGGGAGGGGGGAGAAGTTCTGGGAGTTTGTTCCCTAGGGAGATTTCTCCCCGAGTTTTTGTCCTAAACCAGGACAGAAGCACAGCTAGATCTGTGCAAATCTGCAGCATTTCTTCTTCAACACTGCAAGTTAGGATGTCAGTAAAGCGGGTGGGAGAAGGAATCAAGAGCAACTGTATGCAGGAAAAGTTGATTATGAATGCAAATTGTGGTGGAGAATATTTCTGGAGCTTCTGGACTGAGACCTTCATTCTCTTTAATACTCAAAATCAAGAGTTATGAATTGTAGGTTAAACGTTATCTTCTGCTGTAAATCCAGACTAGCTATTGTCTCCAATGGAATAGTATTATCTTACCAAGATTAGCTTTTCCCCTACTCGTTTTCTGCCCTTGTCCAATCACAAAATCATTTTATAAACTAGCATATCAGTGTTTGATTACACAAGAGTAGCTACTAAATTTATTTAGAAACTGTGGAAAATGTTCTTGACCATCTGTTTTTAATTACTGGAAGAACACCTAAAGCAATTTTGGTGGCCCTTTAGTAGTAGATGTTTTGCACAGCTGTATAGAGGCTCCATTGAAGCTCAGGTTAGCTGTGTATGAGTCCTCATAAAATTATTAAACATTAAGAGAATCTGTGATACTTTTTCCAAGTTTTCCAGACCAGAATTCTGCTCTGGAACTTCTGAAGCAGCTTTCAAATTACCTTCACTAAAATCACAGAATGACTGAAATTAACAGCATTATGGTTATTCAAATATTTTCAAGACTGAATCCATTAAAAAAATCAGTCACATACTTAACTTTCTCAGTTTTAAATAATAAGGAAGAAAAAGACATCAAATTTGCCACACACATTATTAGATATAATTCTTATTTAGTCCTCATTAGTTTATTAAACTCTTTGAAGTATGCACTTAATATTTCATATGGTGCTGTGAATAAGAGAAGAACTGTCTAAAGAGTATGTTAGCTATTTGAAGAAGGGTTGACTACGAATTAAGTTTGGCATTTCTGAGGAACATGAGTAAAACTACCTAGTGCAACTTAAATCTCAAAACCAGATATAACTTAAATATTTTGGTACTGCATGTGTGTTAACCCAACTAAGAAAGAGCCATAATTTTGTCAGTATGATTTACACTGATTTAATACATTGGAAATCAATTTATATACATTTGCATTCATAACACAGTTGCTGGGAGGGGTCACCATTAGTGGTCCAAATTTGGTGAACTCCTCATAGTTACTTACATTTACTAGATTCTACTGGCAGTAGAGAATACCTTGGATCCATAATGATGGCATGTTTTTGTTTGTACTCTAATACAAGTCTTGCCTGGTGTTTCACTGCCATTTACTGCATTCTTCCAGTGGTCATAGTTTTTATCCATTTTTGTGTGACTGCTTTGAAAGGCAGTTCAAGACTGTCAAGGAAATTTCACAGCTAAGTAAAGCTGAAAAGAAATTTACATCTCAAAAGAAGAGCTTTGGCTATATGGGAAAATCAGGAATCCCAAGCTAACGTCAGCTGTTATTCAAATAAAGGGTGAAATGCCAAATATTATTTAAATTTTCAAAGTTTGTGACAGTTACTTTATTAAGTATATGAAGTCTGAATCCATTTCTGAACTTATTTCTCAAATAACAAAATGATGAATATACAACATGTAATGTGTGCTGGGCTTTAATTTTATTTTTTTGTTGTTATTAATTTATAATGAAGTTCAGGTTACAAGGAAAATAAATGTGGACAGCAACAGTATCTTTTGCTTTATCATTAATGAATAGTACTTTTTCATGAGTTTAGAAAATAATGCATTTTCTTCCCAATACCTAAAGAAGGTATTGACAATCATATCACATCTCTAACAGCATTTGGTTATGGCACAAATATGCAATAAAAACGATTGTTAATAACTAAGCATTTTGTTAGCTTAGTTATTTTTGTGTTGACTTTAAAATAACATTGGGAGAAAAGCACCAATAAAAAATTAAAAGAGTGGCATATATAATGTAATACTTCTGAATTCCTCAATTTCAAAGAGTGAATAATGCAGCAAGGTCACAGATTTGTGTTTAACCAAGATAAAATTATATTCTCAGGTACATTTTCTTACTAATTTAATGACTATCAGAAGGGCATTCATATCCTCTTTGGTAATAAAAAACAGAGGTTTAAGATTTCACTTTCAGTGTTTTCCTGTATTCTGAACTGTTGATATTCTATAATGTAGATCTCAAACCAGAGGCTGCTTTTTCCTCTGATTAGTAGCCACCGTAATTTCTTTGAATTCAAGTGCTTTTGCTAGATGTACATAATCATAACAAACTACAATTTAGCCCATGGAATTTTAAGATTAAGAAGTTTGAAGTTATACCGAAGACACAGTGATAGAGTGTCATTTCAGATGTACATCTACGTTAGTCTCACTATCACTGATTCCAAATTATTGCACATCTGAGATTTAAACCTACTGCCCAACAAGTGGCATATGACAATCTTCTGATTTCCTGCCGTTTATACACATAGGTCTCTTCCTTTGCTTGTATACTGAGACCTGACCTTTCCTTCAGCATCTCTTCAATCTTTTCTCACAGAATTCTCCTTTATATATTTGGGGTTGCGTTCTCTTTGTGTGGGTTCTCAATTTTTAATGTAATATTCTCCATATAATTTTATTTCCATTCTGTCATCAATAAGACATAATGTACAAAAAAAAAAAAAAAAAGAAAAGGAAAAAAAAAAGTAAGTCGTATTCTGTAGTTTTCCTTTTTTCCTGATTTTTTCTAATCAGAAACCATGACTCAAATTGCTCTGCCTAATTAAATCAGCCAAGTTAGGAAATGGTTTGGATTATACAGGTTATGGTACAAGAAAAACAGGGAGGCCTTTATATCATGGTATCAACACAATCAGTGCATTGGTTTCCAGTCATTAATAGTGAATAAAGATTTAGACTGAGACGCCAAACTGCCGCAGGGAAAGCAGGTTGCCTGTATCTTAACCTATCTTTGGACTGTATAACTTAAACTCAAACATAGGTAGCTCATACTTCTTTTCCTGGGAACAAGTAAGCCCCTTAAAGCACCTCAGACCGGGCACCCTCCACAGCGTACCACAAAGGGAAGTGAAGCTGCAGGCCAACTTACACACTAAAAGATGTGCCTCAGGAGAGCAGCAGGGATGCAGAGAAGCACTCTTTGAGCTCAGCTGTTGTAAAAGTGTCTAGAACACAAAACTATATAAGCTATTGAAAAAGAAGGGGGAAAGTCTGATAAAAAGACTGACAGTTTATGAACAGATTATCAACTACGAAGAACGCAAGTCAAAAAGATCAATGACCCAAAAGAGCAAAAATGTGCCAAAATACAGAGGATTCAATCTTGAGACTTTTCTAGCTCAAAGTATTGAAAAGCTCTTCCCACTGATCCTTCACAGAGGCCTCCCACTACATAAATCACACAACAGTATACAGAACTAACTGCAGTTACATGTTTGAAGTTTGAGCAAATATATAACAAGCCATGTGAATATATAAATATACACCAGAACAGAAGCTGTATGTGAAGAACAGTCCATGCACTGGCTGCTCAGTTCTCTGGACTGATCCTGAAAAAGTTCCTTCTTTGATGATAAAAAGTATAAAGCTATACTACTTGCCATCAATACACGCCTTTCTGTTTCTTCCTCAAATTCCATGCAAGTTTGTGTAAGAGACAAGAAGACAATATTGCTAACGAAAAATCAGTATCATAGCAAGTAAATTACCCTCCTTTAAACTATAATTATATATATAAATATAAACTATAATTATAATATATGTATATTTAAACTATACGCTGAAAAGATTCATTGGGAGACTTTTTCTCTTGTTTTTACTTAGTTCAGAATCAGTCTCTGTTAATCAAGTGATTTGCACAATGTCCCTGCTGAACAGTGCAGTCAGAACCATAAAAAGATCTCATCTTCCTTGTTTTACCATGATTCCATAGCAACTACAATAATCCAAAGACTATAGCTCTACTAGTTAACATTCATGCTTGAATATAATTTAAGCAAAATTTATGAAATTTGAATGTATTAAGGACAAACCTAGTTATGTTAGAATTCTGTCCCAGGAGTCACCATAGGCTATAATCAAGTCATTACAGAAAAATTCTTGATTTCAGAAATCAACTATTCTATTCTATGTGAAATCCCACTCAAAAAACCTAACTTGTGTAAATCAAAAAAGCAGGTTTTAGGTGTCATTTTACCTTCATTATGAAGCATGCGGCTAAGTATTAGTTTTTCATCAAATGTGAGAGCTGAATTTTGACTAAGAATACACATAAAACACTAAAAAAATAAGATTATAATTTTTCTCAGTGATAAATTACTTCTTTAAAAGCAGTTATTATGGTTTCAGTCTTGAACAGAAAATGCATAAGCTCCTTCGATAACAAGAGAATTTGCTGATGCAGAGAATTTGTGATTACACCTCTTAACCATCATAGTCACTATTTTGCTATGTAAGACACAGAGGAAATACCTGAGTGGCAAAGCTAGAGAAGATTGCTCTTAGACATAAAAGATGAGCAGAATTTTCACTCATTGAAAACCTGCTGGGAACTGCATCTGTGCTACAGCATGTATCCTGTGCTCATGGTTGCCTTACACTCTTTTCTCACTGTTGGTTACCAAAGAAATTGCTTTAGGTCAGAGCAAAATAAATATAACTTGTCTACAGCAAGCAAGATGACCAAAGTATACAAAATAAATAATCCTTTTTTTCTTTCCATCATAAATTCTTTTTTTCATATATACCCTTGGAGTACATCGTCCATGATACAAGACTGCTTTGGTCTCCCGTTAAGTCTTGGCTGCACAAGAGTTTTAACACAAAATTTTCACAGATGAGGCAAGTTATTAAGCAATGTGAATTCAATTTTTAAATTGATCCTAGGATCAAATGATGATATGGTAAATGGAGTTTAACTCAGATAGTGCTGTTCCCCAGGGCTCAGTATTGGAGATGGTCCAGTTTAATAACTTTATCAATAGTCTGGTCGAGGGGAATGAATGCACTCTTAGTTTGCAGGCAACACCAAGCTAGAAGCATTGATCACCTGGATGGTAGGAAGGCTTTACAGAGGGATCTGTATAGCCTGGATTGATGAACTGAGGCACATTGCAAGAGGTTCAAAAGGTGAAGTGACAAGTTCTGTTACTTGGGTCACAACAACCCCATGCAGCACTACAGGCTGGAAGAAGAGTGGAAAGCTTTCAAATGGAAAAGGACCTGGGGATGCTGGTGAACAGCAGCTGAACACAAGCCAGTGTGTGACCAGGTGGCCAAGAAGGCCGATGACATCCTGGCCTGTACCAGTAAAATTGTGGCCAGCAGGACCAGGGCAGTGATTGTTCCCCTGTACTCAACACTGGTGAGGTCATACCTCAAATTCTGTGTCCAGTTCTGGGCCCCTTATTACAAGAAAGACAGTGAGGGGTTCATGTGTGTCCCGAGAAGGGCAACAGAGTTGGTGAAGAGTCTGGAGCACAAGTCTGACGACTAGCACCTGAGAGAACTGGAGTTGTTTAGCTTGGAGGAATGGAGGCTCAGGGAAGACTTTGTACCAGTCTCTACAGCTACCTAAGAGGAGGTTAGGGTGAGGTGGGTGATGGTCTCCTCTCCAAGTAATAAGCAATAAGACAAGAGGAAATGGCCTCAAGTCACATCAGGCAGGTTTAGGTTAGATAATTATTTATTTTATCTCTAAATATCTAACCTAAGCCAGGCAGGTTTAGGTTTGATATTAAGAAAAAAATTATTCACCAAATGTGTTACCAAGCATTGAAATAGGCTGCCCAGGGAAGTGGTTGAGTCACCATTCCTGAATGTGGAGATGTGGTACTTGGGGACATGGTTGAATGGTGGGTTTGGCTGTGTGAGGACTATGGTTGCACTTGATGATCTTAGAGGTTTTTTTCCAATCTAAATAGTTCTGTGGTACAGGCAAGTTTCAATATTTGGCTCATTTTGTTCATCAAAATAGGCAGAACTGAACAAGATGAAAGCTGTATGTATGATCCGAATGAATAATATTTTCTGAAATTTTTAAAAAATAATAAGTTGGACACTATTGTGTTAGCATTTTCAAGTTAATCATTTCAACTTTGCATGGCTTTTCATAACACAAATGTGCTTCACTTCTGCTTTGCTGAAAAAGTAGAAGTTATGTTCACCAGCTGAAGTACCGTGCTTTGAGCTGCACTAAGGATAAATCAAGCCAACATAAACTTCACCTACTTTCTTACAAAAAACACAAACTGAGCAATTCTAGGCAGTATGTATAATTTCATTTTTTAATATCTTGGAACTGCAGCCACTCACTTCAAACACTCAGGTTTTTAAGCAAATTTGGGAATTTTTTATCTCAAGGCCCTGGCATCTTTCAGCTCAGTTCTCTTTCCACGTTGTAGCTCTACTATAGCTTGAATATATATTGCTTTGTTAGACTAACCCTGACTGTGTCTTACTGCCAAATCTCTCATCTACAATGGACTCTTTCAGTGCATCCTGGTATGCCTGAGCATGAATGTTAGTTAGAACTTAGTCCTTTAAATTATGCTGTGGAGGACTGCTCCTGGCACTTTGATCACTCCCTGCACTAGGAATTATTTATACCTTTCAAGACATACTTCACCAGACAGCTCAGTACGGCTACACACATCACTATCACTATCCATGCCCTACTGCCAGAATAGCACAAAATGAGTGCAGAAACATTTTACCACTCACCAAAACCAGAAGCTGACAGGGGTGGAGCCACACATCTGAACTTATAGATCCACCAAGCTCTTTGAAGTCTGCAGGCAACATTCCCCTCTGCTTAGATCCCAAGTTCAGTTTTCTCAGCCACAAAATGAAATATTCCTCTGGAAATCAGCAACCTGGCCAGTCTTTGGTGTGATTTGGTCCAGCCAACATCACTTGCCAGAACCATGCATATGTGCCTCCTCTCTGCAGCCATGTGGCTGTGGCTACTCTTCTCCCTAGCCACATGCCCCTGTGTCTGAGACATCAGCCGGAAGACTCTGACCATATTGGTCTCTTTGTGCTCCCACAGGACTGAGTAGCCCTAGCTGTGAGCACATGGAAAAACACACAGGAACCAATTTTGGATCATCCCAGGACAGTCTACCTGTGGCTTTGGGATGCATAAGGCAGAAGCCTGTAGTCTATGCCCATTACACCCCTTTGTATTTATTGTCATCCTCCATCTTCCAGCTTCACTTCTGTTTATCAATCACCCTATGCAAAGTCCCTTTCAGAATGGTCTGGGCATTCAGTGCAAAACTGACTTGCTGTGAAGGATTCCTTAGAGAGAGATGTGTGAGCTGCAGGTGTTCTGTGCACACTCTCCCCCTGGGGAGAGAACTGCCTTCCCCCGGGAAGCCTGGTTCAGCTATCCACCACCACCAAGCAGTGACAGCCACAGGCAGGCTCACAATGCTTGACAGCACACCATTTTTCAATACTTCCTTAGGGATACTCCCTGCAGCCTGGCAATCCTAAAATAGAGTACCCCCTGTCTTCCAGCTGTTATCCAGCTTCTCTACGGGGAGAGCTGCAAGAGCTCATCTAACAATTTATCAGCCTAAGCCTGTCATTTTGGAAAGAGCAGGAAGAAATCCTGAAACTTTATGTTAATGTGCTGGTTTTGCACACGACATTTAATGAGGATGGAAGGAGACACTCATAGAAATTTTTTTTTTTTTTTTTTAAAGCTGCTGAGAGCTTCCCCCCGCTCCCCCTGGCATAGCTAGGGCCCCACAGCTTGGCTTCCTTGCTGCCACTGCTAAAATATCTGGCCAGCACTGAGTCCTGCTGCCAGCCCAGGCCAGGCCAGGGAGTCTGTGGGGCCCTGAGAGCAGCTAGATAGACTCTCTTATTTCCCTATAAATTATAAAATCCTTATAAGGTGGTAAAGCGTTCATATTGAAATATGAGCAAAGGCATTTGTGTTAAAGTAAGCAAATGTTAAAGTAACTGTAATCCCAAAAAAGGTTTGAACAGAGAAAAAAAAAGAGTATAATGTCCTTTGCCCCCAAAGATAAAGAGAAGATCTCTATTCCTAAAGTTAAATTAAAAAAACTTTGCTCCAAACTACTCATCCTTAAAGAGTGGCCCATAAATTAGCATAGCCCATAATTCAACTATAAAAAAGTTAAAAAATAAGAGGGATTTTTACACAATAATCAAATTTCCACTCTCCTGGTCAACTGATCACTGTAACATTAAAGCCACAAGAAAGCCATTTTCTTGTGGAGAAGTCTCCATAAACTAAGCAAGAGACAATCCTTTCCCTAAGCAAATTAGAAAAAAACTATTTTAGAGATGATTAACTGACTAATTTGTTTCTATACATAGTCAGTGTGAAAAAAAGAACTTTAGAAGGAAGAAAAGTGTTCTAAACATTTTATTCTCATTCTTATCATTTTTCATTTTAATTTATATTAATAAAGTTTTCTTTATACCCGACAAAGTTTAAGCCTATTTGACGTTCCTCCTAATCCTGTCTCACAACAAAAAATGAATAAATAATTCTAGTAAGTGCACCGGCAATTTAGCCAGTGCTAAATCCATAATAATAATTAGTATATTAACCAAAAATTTTTAAATTACCAAATTAAAACCACTACAGTTACCAAAGATAAAAGCTTGCATTTGTTTAGGAGCTATAGGGAAACAAGCCTTTAGAGAAGATTTGGTAAGTACCTATTTCTGTCCCAAACATGGCCAACAATCCACCCTCTTGTTACTCTTCTAAGAGGATGGCCATGCCATCTTTCAGGATTAGTGACCATGAGGGTCATCCCAAAAGGCTTGTGGGATACCAAAAACTCATCGGCACCTCCCATCTTATTTAGGAAAAAGAAAAGAGTCTCTGTACCTGATTAATCTGGGTCTTCCAAAGAAGTTCTGCTAGGAAGCACGGAATTCAGTCGTACATGTATTTCTGGACTGATAAACTCTGTTACCAGGAGAGGTTTTTTCAGCAACTTCCATATCTCCATACCTTTATCTGCACCTTTAACTGCAGATCCCTATGCGCTCTGATATCACTTTTTAACAAGGGAAGGTGTTCTACGTTGCAGTTTTAGACTGATAAAATTGCAAACAGGCAACACATACTCCTTTTCTGCCATTCTATAATTTCACAGTGCCATGTAAAATAAGAGGAAGAATTGAACACTTTTTCTGAATGAGCCAGATAGGAAATGCCTCATCTCATATCTCCGAAACACCATTATGAACTATTATATAATAGAGTTAATATCTGATGGAGATGCATTTGATTTGCACAGCCCAAATTTATGTAAGTACATATTTCTAATGGAAAGAGAGATTTCTAATGGAAAGAGACCAGCTGTTGACGTTTGGGGTTTGTTCCCTTTTTATCTCTCTGTGGAAGTTTCCCCATTGTGATGCTAAGAAAACTTCTTAGGCTACACTCTAGCTCATGATGGCTAGTGACAAAAGAGGTGGGGTGGGGGGGAGCAGGTAGCTGCATGGGGCTCTCTCTTCACACTCGCCTGACTCGGCGGAGAAGGGTCGCTGGAAAAAAAACCCCTCTCTTCCACACCAATGCCAGCAGCTGTTTTCCTTGGCTGGGGGACCCCGCAGCCCCCTGCTCGGCCACCCTCCCACCTCCACCTCCACGTCCACTCCAGGCATCCTGTTGGAGCACCGGGACCAACACTGCCCCGAGATCCGTGAGCAGCGTCTCTCCTCCACCGTTCCCATTCGGGACGCAGCCGCCATCACCCCCAGCGCCCCTCCAGCCGCGTGTGCTCACCGCACCTCCCCTGCTCACCGGGAGCTGCCAGCGCTGCCTGCCAGCTGGGACGGTAACTGCACCGCAGGGAAAGGTGTCCACAACCCAAAGAACTGGTACCAGGTTCCTGTTCCGGTTATTGTTAATTTCCCAGCTGTTGTTGTTTTCTTTGCCTTGTTTTATTCACCAGTAAAGAACTGTTATTCCTACCCCATATTTCTGCCTGAGAGTCCCCTGATTCCAAAATTACAATAATCAGGAGGGAGGGGTGGTCTGTATTCTCCATATCGGGGAGGAGCTCCTGCCTTTCTTGGCAAATACCTGTCTTTCAAACCAGGCCACCAGCAGCCCAAAATGAATGCAAGGTAGAGACGGACGTTTAATAATGTTTTCCTAAGTGCAAATGTCTCTCTGCATACAATACTTCAGCAGCCACTTTCCCGGAGCTGTTTACAAGACCTGTTGTTCTTAAAGCACTTTAACTATTCCCTACTCTTGATGCATGGAAAAACAAAAATCTTATTAATTCTTCTGTATCAGTCTTCTTGGTGTATAAAATAAATTTTTGGGATGTTTTTCAGCTCTGCATCACCTTGATTTTTCCCTGTTATTACATTCTTCTTCAGCCTTTCAGGTATCTTTCAAAGGAATCCTCTTTAGTAAAAAAATTGATTGTCTCAGGACAATAGTCTTGTTTTACCGCCTACAAGACATCATGATACTAGAATGACTTCCCATTTTGCTTTTGCAAGCCAGGTCTGTTTGCCTGCGTTGTATGAGATGGGCAGGTATAGAACCTATAGAACTCTGGAGTACTACCCACTCACCTTTGTCAAGCAGCCTGAAAATCTGTATCTCAAACTACCCAATTTTTCCTCAAATCCTGGAAAAGCATGTATTTGCTGCTGAAAATGATGCTTCTGTTCACTAGATCCTGTTTGCCAGGCACCTTTTGGCCATGCAGTAAGTGGCTTAGAGTCAGCTTCATTTAATAGTCACCTTCTGTAAATAAAAAAAAATGAATCCGTTTTCTGCTCTCAGAGACTAAGTCCAAAAACATTTTTCTGTTTGATTTCCTTAGTGGTGATGATACATAGTGTTATAAATGAAAACGTGATCAAGCTGAATTAAATATGATTAAAATAAGCGATATTTATTTTGCGACCGAAATACGGTCCTGGATAGCCACAATCGCAAAGGAACAGCGCTGAGCCCGGGGTCGGCGTGGGGTGAACACAAAATGATTCGAACTCTATCGCTCCGAATGCCCAAGTGTTCACAAAACAGCTTTGGTTAGTCCAGTTTTTATACAGTTTTTCCTTGCCCGGAGCGGAGGTCTTTGTCTTCTCTTGTCGTTCTGCATATTCGTGTAGTTTTCTTTCACCTCGTTGAGCTGGACAAAACCATATTCTGGGTGACGATGAATTCTGATGAAGGTATGCCCTGGCTTTCGGGAAGGCGACATGGAGATGTATCCTGTCGATCTCAGTTTACGGCAAACCGGGCATTCAGATGTATTTTTTCCATGGCGCTGATTATTTTTAATCAAGGGTGCTTATCGGGTCCTCGTAGCTTGGGTGCCTCCCTAGACAGGGCCATCTCCGCTGTGGCTAGGTCTATTAAGTTGCTAATTCGAGCTGTCCTACTTTTGTTGGATGTTACAATGATATAATCAAGCGATCTGTGTCTTTGCTGTCTGTGATTTGGTTTTAGCTTTTTACTTTGCTCTTACAAATATTGCTTACTTTACACCACTCATATAATTCTTACACGAATTACATTATATTCATCTATTACATCTGGTTAGATATATTAGTAAAGAGCTGTTGTTCCTACCCCCATATTTCTGCCTGAAAGCCCCTGATTCCAAAATTATAATAATCAGGAGGGAGGAGGGGTCTGCATTCTACATCTCGAGGAGGAGCTCCTGCCTTTCTTGGCAAATACCTGTCTTTCAAACCAAGCACCAAAGTAGGTTCACTCACTAAAAGAACTTTTTGCATGGGAAAAAATCCTACTGGTTAACCCAATTGGAATTCCACAAATATCTCCACCTGAGCACTTTGAAAATCTGTTTTTGCACAGAGTTCTCCCATAAGCAAAAGAAAAATCAGCCCTACATTTATAGCCATTTGTAGGTAAATCAAATGTTTCCCACTAGTCAAGTGCTGCAAAGACAAAAATCAGGATGCACTAACTTCAGTAACAAAGTCTGGATTGCATAGGTATGCATACTTAAATGGCTTCTAATATTGCATTATTGTTTATGAAATAAAAAAGCAACTTTAGAACACGGCAAGAGGAATAAAATCAAGTTACCAGTGGTGTTACCTAAGCCTTTCAAACAAATACCCTAACAAACTTTAAATGATGGCACTATTTCCTCAGCAAATAACCTAGGATGGGCCAGCTGGAATCACCTCACACAGCTCAGACAACAAGCAGATGGTCAAAAGGTCCATATGGTTCCTCACCCCATCTGACCTTCAAAGCTGACCACTGGACCTGCTGTTCACTACTGTGCAGGTCAGAGCTGGCCCACTGATCTGCCCAGAGCACCTAGCTCACCCACCCTATAGCTCAGCAGCTTCCCAGTGCAGGGGTGCCTGCACAGCTTTGCTCTTTATGTGTCAGAATAAACTTCAAGATGAGCACAGATAGGGTGATCCTCGAGAAGATGGATGCAGTTAGGAGGTGTGCATTTTGCATGAACATTAAAATTAGCATTGTCTTAAGGAAGAAAGGTACTGTTTCTGCTTGACATTTCTATTGAAGTTTATCCAACTCATTGCCTATGTTGTCTCTTGGCACTGCATATAGGTTCCAGCTTTAGCATTTTACCTGCATTTAAAATGCACCTTTTTTTGTGAAGCTGCATTCTTGATGGTAACCATAGCAACACACTGCCAAATACACTGAATAGCTGGTTTAATAACTGTCAGGAGAAGGAAGGAATTAATAAGGAATTACATTGTTATTTACAGTCTACTTGCTGCAATACACACATCTTCAGCTCACATGAAAAGTCTTTAAAAAGCTAACTTTTGATGGCACAAACACTGGTTTGCATTTCAGCAAAGAGGATTTCTTCAGTTTGATAACATTCAGTGTTTGAATGTTTTTGTAGTAAATAGCTGATTGAACACATATCAGTCTTCTAGCTACATTTGTACTTTACAGGCCTCCTACCCCTGCACTGAAGATGCTTTCAACACTGGCCCCTCTGTAGCAAATTCTTGTGTTCAATTCATAGTTTTCCTCTTAGAAAGAGAAATAAATATAAAAGGATTTAGTGTCTATACTTAGTCAATACTATATAAATATACTGTGTTTAATCACAAGAATTTGATTAGCACATGAAAGTCTGTTCCAGAGCGCTTCATCAGACCATGTTGGCAGTCTGCACGTAACAAACCAGTACCCGGATCTATAAAGTAACATAAGCAGTTTTAACAGTGCAGCTCCCCCAGATGCATGACGCTACTATTTCAAATACTATAGGTTACAGAGAGTTTCAGTGAGCTAAGAAGTATTCATCAACACACAAAATATGAATTTCTAATTACAGAAGTTCCATTATTCACAAAGAGAATACCCACCTGAGCATTAGTCTCTTACGTTTAGCAAAAGAGGGCATGAGTATAATACTAGAATGGTTTTGTATCATCTAGGCTCAGTTTTCTCTTAGACAAGTGCTTTTTAGACAAAGTCTTGCAATTTGGAATGCAAAATTTTGTGTCCCTAGAGACTATAGTTTGCCAGTTTAGAAGATTAGGTGCCTCCTAGCTTTCTCTATGTTGTACTATTACATGTTTAAATAATTATTTCCTAAAAAACCCACAAACAAACAAACAAGCAATACCACAAAAACCCCAACAAAATTCTAACTTTTCAGTAAAACAGATAACTGAAGAGATATTTGCTGTTACAAGGAGATTTCCTTTGTTTCTGCTCTGGTTTATTTCCTTTAATCTGACCTAATAGTAACTTAGAGAGTGTTTGCTGATTGTGTACAAAGTGAACTCTTTCACATGAACACAAGCCCATCCAGAAATCAAAGCTTACACCAGAAAGCAGGCAGGACTTTGGCCTGGTGAATTGCTGCATTTTCTAAGACAAAGGCAGAGACCTACCCCCACACTCTGCACTGCCCTAGCCCTGCCACACCTTCTCAACAGGTTGTCTTTCCTTGCTTAGCTTATCAAAGTTTTAAAAAAATGTCTTTTTAATCAAGGACCTTCTCAGTCAAGGACCTTTTCAATCAAGCTGCCAGCCTCTATCCAAAAATAGCTCAGTGCACAACCTGGTAACAAAACTTGACTGTCATGATAACCATGGATGATATTTCTTTGAAGGCACTGTACAAAAAATGTATCAGGACAGATACAGAATGAAGCCTGCTGTAAGCCAAAGAAGACATATTTCCTGTTCTTATATTAAGAGCATTACAAAACATTCCAGATGCTGCCCTTCATTTACATGAACTGATTTTCTTCTGCACACACACTTCCCTGCTACATTCATTCTAACACTGTACCACAGCTGTCTGCTCCCTCGGTGTGACCTGTCACTTTCTTCTTTTCTTTAGGCTAACTGAGAACACAAAGTAAATACATCCTGTACCCATACAGTCTCTAGCAAAGAAAAGGGCTGCTTTTCTGAATTTCGATGTATAAATATCACACTATTCCCCTCCTCTAAAATGTGAGGTTTGAGCATAATTTTTTCTTTTTCACTATTTCTTTAATCAGCTCACTTCATCTTTGCAATGTCATGGAAGTTCACTCTTTTCCTCTTCTGGTAGGTTCTTCTGTTTCTGAGATCTGACATTGGCTTAACTAGGAGAAAGGAGGGTAGGCTAGAGTATTTTTGTTAATACTTTGCATTCTTTCATGTGGAATAATCTCATGTGCACACCACTATTGCATGGTTTTTGGCACACAGCTTGTAGGAATATTTCTTTTTGTAGATGATTGATTCTATTGGATTTTATACATTAAAAAAAAAAAAAAAAAGAGAGAGATACATTAGGAGCTAGCAATATGGATATTTTTTTCAAGCTGTCCTGCTACACAACTCTTTCAGGGCCAAAATCGGCATCCTTACACTTACTACAGCAAGTTTCTTGTGCTTCTAGGACAGTATACTATTTTCTGCATTCTTTATGGTAATTTTGTAATTAGATGAGATCTCAGTGAAGGTAAATGTCCACAAATAACTCAGCTGAGACCACTAATTTTTCTGGTTTAACTCAAACAAAATTCTTCAAAGGTGAAAACATACTGTGCTAAACCAATGTCTCAGACATATTCCTCTGATTTGCCGCATTCCAAATACACTATCAATATCATATGGCAGATCAGAAAGACAGTCTGCAGTTTAAAAAAAGAAGTGGCCCCAAAATGTTCCAAAATAAAACACTCCTAATTTTAAATGTTATTTATGTGAAGCTCTTCATATATTTAGCAAATGTACTACATGCTGTAGGAAAACGCCAAACGTAGTTTAAAAATAAATGATTTTTCCTACAATACTACACGAAAACATCATCAATCATCATAAATATGGCCTTGTTTTCTCTAGAAAGAGTGCAACTCCATTTTACTTTGATGCCTAGTACAATCTGCTACATATTAAATAACTGCATAATACACGGAGTTAAGCAAAGTCTGGGGGTTTTTCCCCCATAAAAGAAATGTTGGTATTTCAACATTACTTTTCAACCTATATTGCAATAAAAATAAAACAAAACTTTTTCATGCAATTAAAATTTCCTAAAATGCATCTGTTAAAAAACAGTTATATTTTTTTTAATAAAACAAAATTTGTCAGCATCCTTAACTGGCATGAATCTATTCTGAACCAAATCAAAGTTTACTCTTAAGTTAGTTTGCCATTAAATTGCATTTACATGTGGTTCCATAGTGCAGTAATGAAAGTAATACAGCACTAAAACACATGCTGCCACAAGAAATATATACCAGTGAGGCACTGTTCTGTACAAGCTCTACACAATTCCTCTTCTTGCATCCATTACTAAGTACTGTTAAAGTGATAAGATGCTGGAATTAAATTTGGCTTTTGGTTTAAGGTACTTCTTATATTCTTAAATTCACATGATCCTTAGGTGTATTCATCCTTCTATTCTTTGCCAACAGACTAAGCTCCTAGACTGCTTTACATCTTTTACAATCATTTTAGTCACATGACGCCCTTTGGTCTTCTGTTATAAAGAAATCAGAGAGCATCTAAAGGCAGCAGGTTTTCAGCAAGTCAAAATTTCCTCAAAAGAATGTTCAATTTGCAGGAGCTGTACTTCTGCGCTGAAATTTTCTTTTAATGTTCAACTACTAACCAGCTCTTACAACAAATCGCCTGTTCCCAAAATATGCTTTTGGTGTAAATAAGTAACAGGAAGTATTATAACAAAAGAGTGATCCAAGTATCTTCAAGTCAATGGAGTGATTTCCAAATATCTCAGTGTACTGTGTTTATGGGGCAAGGGTTTGGCTGAGTGGGGGCTACAGGAGTGGCTTCTGTGGTGCAGACAATGGTGAGGCAGCAGTCCCCTGCAGCCTATGGAGGTCCACGGTGGAGTAGAGATCCACCTCCAGCCCATGGAATACCCCTCGCTGGAGCACACAGATGCCAAAGAAGGCTGTGACCCCATGGGAAGCTCGTACTGGTGCAGGTTCGCTGGAAGGACTTGTGACCACACAGGAAACCCACACTGGATCATTCTATTCCTGAAGGACTGGACCCTGTTGAAATGATCTGTGCTGGAGCAGAAGAAGAGTGTGAGGAGGAAGGAAAAGCAGAGACAAGCTGTGATGAACTGCACAGTTCATCACATTCCCCATCCTCCTGCACTTCCAGGGCCAGAGGAGATAGAGAAAATTGGGAATGAAGTGCAGGAAAAGGGAGGGGTGGAGGGAATGTCTTTTATGATGTAGTTTTTATTTTTCATTACCCTCCTCTGATTTGATAGGCAATAAATAAAAGCAATTTCCTCAAATTGAGTCTCTTTTGACCATGACAGTAATTCCTCAGAGATTTCTCCCTGCCTTGTTTTCGACCCACAAGTCTTTTGTCATCATTTTCTTCCCCTGCACAACTGAGGAGGGGAGTAATTGAGTGACTTTGGTGGCACATCCAGCTCAGTTCTGTCCACTGTTTTCACAGAAATAGTCTCAATAAAGTACACAAAAGAAAGGACATAGCCTTTGTTCTAGGCGTCTACTTTAGGTAGGAATCACAGAAACACAAGCCTAAATATCTTAGCAGAGTCGAAAGAAACAGAAGCTAAATTAAATGCTTATGCTGCTGTAACATATGTTGAGTGAATGATACTTTCTCTACATCATTTTCATGACAGGTTTAAATAACTAATACATTCACGTCATGTCATGAAGACACACCAGTGGCTGCTGCCTTTTGCTTAGCCTTCATAGAAGTTTTCTCTGCACACAGGGACTAGCTAGGGAATTTGTTTTAAGGCTAGAAACAGACCATTTACCTGAAGATTGACACATGAAGTCACAGTGGTCCAGAACAATTTTCAAGGACTATTATTAATTTTGTTGGTTTGAAGCAACTTCCCTGAGCCAGAACTACGATGATGATAACGATCTTTTTACCCATCTCTCAAAAAGGGCATCACTAAGACCAATAGAAAAATTAATTACATGCCCTTGGGTGAAGTTAAGTATTAATACTGTTACTGTAATGGAAGTTTACAAATTCATTCTTAATCCTAAGGTCTTAACGTTAAGCACTGCACAGGTTTTCTGCCATATTAATGATTGCATCCTGTAACTTACATTTTTAATTACTAGCTCAGCCATAACTATATATACACTGTCTTTCAAATAGCTTGTTAGGTAACAATGGGAAAATAAACGAACATAGCTCAAACAGTTTCTTAGCCAGAAGAGCTCTTCAACTTGCCTTGTTCTAATAAATTCATGAGTACTGTTCATAGATCATGCATGGATCAGATATCTACAAAAGGCAACATAATGAAACCAAGATGTTGTTCACACCAACACTAGAAACAAATGATGGCAAGAGTCACGAACCAGCAGAGGAGCTCGTTTACGGTTTCCTATCCCTATATTTTTCTAGTTACACAGCGCTTAAAGTGGTTTTTCTTGTGGAAAGTCTATCATCAATCAAATGAAAAACACTTCAACTTCTTCAAAAATGAAAACACAATAAATGTTACTTATGAGTACAAGGGCATATCACAAACAATAAATGCAGTGTCTAAAAAGTAAAATAGCAAACAAATACAACTAATAAAATCTTGTTTCAAATTAAAAAAAAATTCAGTGGAACGTCTGTCTGGTCACTGAAAGGATGTTCCTTCCCACTCCCACTGACTTTATCTATTTACAATATCCACATGTCCCAGTGCTTGAAACAAAAGATGGAGCCCCTTCAAAGAGCCTGGATGTGCCTCAACTTCATAATATTTATGTACCAAAAGCAGTACTGTTATATTCTATATGGACAGGAGTTGACCAGCTGGTAGGATATTTAGAACACAGCTCATAGAAAAACTAAGAGCTTTAATAAACAAGAGCCAGAAATAAGCCATAGCAGTGAAGAAACTGGGTTTCAATTGTTATTTTATGGTTTTATCCATTTCTCTTCCAAAAATACAGAAGTTAAATTTTAGTGAGTAGTCTAAGTGCAGCACTCAACAAACACTGCTGAAGAAAATTACAGTGAGATAAATTTTCATACCAAAAAAAAAGAGAAATGCCAAAAAAAGAGAAATTACATATGTCACTGACAACAGCATCATCTTGCATACAATTTTAATGTATCATAGTGCAATATGACAAACTGTTTGCTACTGATTATTTTAAATCTCATAGTACTGAAAATATCTCTGTCCACATAAAACATTAAGGGCTATAATGAACATAGTAAGCCGAAATTGCTAATACACTGATTTTTATATCTCCCTTCTAAATGCTCTGTCAGTGAGGGGGAAAAACATATTTTTAAAAAATGAAGCTTATCAGGCAGGAAAATCCACAGAATTCTCCAACACCAACATTGTCCCTCTGTTTAGGTCCTCTAATAATAAGAGGAGCAGATAAAACAGAGTATGCCATACTGTAAATTGGAAAAACTGCAGAACACATCAGTAACAGACTACACATCCATAAGATCAGAAAAACAGAGACCAAACTGTAATATAATCTCATTTGGCTTTTTGGTTTGAGCATCCATCTCCTGGAGAATGCCTGTTCCTTCACATACTTGTCCATTGCCCTCTGTTCACAAAAATGCAGCCCAGCTAACTAGATGAAGTCCCTCACATAACCTTCAGAGAGGCACAGATAAATTAGGCCATATATCAGAGCATATGAAGACAGCTTTAGCACCACAAACACTGGAAAATGTCTCTGTTGTAACAAAAATAAGGAGGAAGAGCTCAAAATCTCTGTGCCCTAACAGTGAGCCACTTGTTTCATCTCTCTCTGAATACTGAACAGGTTTTGGAGCTCAAAGATTGCAAAACTTCTGTGCGATAAATTGGCAATATTAATAGATTTTTTTATTGTTGTTTAAAATGTTCATTTTTTCTAATAGTTTAAAAATCATTCTCCTCACCAGTGACTGAGCATAAGCACTATTGTCAATGGACGTGGAAGAATATAAATGGAAAAAGTGTATTCAGAAAAAAAAGCCCAGAGCATCAATATTAATAAGTTGAAATTAGACACAGTCTGACCTTGTGAATTACCCAGGAGATCTGATTAAGTGCAATCAGATTCCAATCACTATAATGCTAAGAATAGTGTCTGACCTAAGAGCTTTTCTCATAATGAAATGTCAGCAATAATGGCCTCAAGCAACTTCGCCCTGAATTTGGTCTGCCTTTGATAAAACACCATGATAAATCCACGAGGTAATAGTAACTTACAAGCTTACAGTCTTCATCATTAAGCATGACATTTTTCCTATACAAAACGCTAAACTGGAAAGCAAGGCCAAAAGGTCACAATCCAAGGAAGAAGCCTTTCAAAAGGCTTTCTTTCAGCAGAGGGCTGCTGCAAAGCCAGTGCTGCTAATGCGATCCACAGGGGGTCTCTTCAACAAGCCTGATGGGACAGTTTTAAAATGACCAGTTAAATGCCTGTGGAGATCCAGCTCCCTAATTATTGACTGACCTATGTATTTTTGACATCAGTTACGCCCCTGAGAACCTGACCTGACAGGTAGTTACAAGTCCATAGTTAAATAAATTCTGAAATGGCCAAGACAAGGAGCCTGAAGATTAGTTTCTTCTGTTCATCAGAATGTTTTGGGAACTGTGAAAAAACTGACACCATTTTGAAATAATAGAACCTTGCAAGATTTTGTATGCCAAAGAGCTAATATATATACACATGTACCACAGTCTAAAAAGATCTTAAAACATATAGAATAATCTGTGCCATGACCATCTGTTGATCAGGACACATTCACATGCATGGGCTGGCCCTCAAGAAAAATGGCAAATTCAGTTTAATCAACCACTTACTGAAAAGCACCAAGGCCAGTTGTAGCTGCAATGCTCATGTTCTCTTCAGCTGATGTTGACAACTATTTTAAGGTTGGAACGCTGACTACAGAGGCTGCTTTGTAGCAACAGGAAGAGTAATTCAATCAGTGAAATTCAACCCGTCTTTGAAAAAATTAACATAGATTTGGTTTTGCCATAATTGGGTTTCTGCTCTCATCATCACTCCTTCATTGAACTCTCTCCAGAAGGATGAGGTGTCATATCAGAAAGTAAAAGGCAGAAAAAGACACTTACAAAGCTAAACATTGAGTCAAACAGGGAGGCAAATATGCCTTGTAAGACTGAGCAGAATGAGGACTTGTCCTAGCAAAGTACAAAGGAAGATTAGAACAGAAACAGAGAAGAAATGAAAGGACGAGCATCTTGAAGGGTGTTTTATTGCTCTTCAATAGTAAGCCCTAAAATTTCAGAAATGCAGGTATTTTTGTAAAAAAGTAATGTTTTATTATTTCTTACAATGATCAATAGATTTTGGGCTGAAAATAGTGGTTGTCCTTCATTTTGCTGGAATGTATCATGTTTTCCATTCTTCTGCTTATTCCAGCGAATGCAAAGGTTTCATGTTAAACCTAAATACTCCATCTACCTCTAGAATTATTCTCCATCAGAATCTAAGTTTCACCTGTATGACATGACTCTAAACACAAAAAGCATCATCAAGGAAAATATATATCTTGTATAATTATCACCTTTCTGGATCATAGACTCATACAGTACCTGTAGATGTATCCACTGTGAAAAAAGAAGAAAATTCTCCTGGAACCAGTTCGTATGTGACAATGCCAAATATCCCTGAATCTCTGTCTGTGGCAACAACATTGATGATTTCTGTTCCCGGCTGTGTGTGACTGCTGACATTTGTCACATAGACGTCTTGTTCAAAAACAGGTTGATTGTCATTAATATCTTCTATCTCAACGCGAACAAAAGCTTGAGCACTCAAACCACCCTGTTGTATAAATAAGAAAAAAAGACCAAAAAACAAGATCAATTTTTAAAATAGGCTGGTACACAACTGGCTTCCGTCCATCATTAGGAAACGGAACATGCTGCAACAATATCGATCAATGAAAATGTCCATTAAAAGCAAACACACAGTATCAGCAATACCCCAAAACACTGCACATAAGCAAGCTACATGCTTAGCACAACACCAAGGGCTGATTGAGTACATAAATTCAGTTTCTCTACAACAGTGAGGCCTGAACACAAAGTTTTGCTTATGCTAATGAGCACCACACATAAAAAACCTAGCTAGTCTAACCTCCTGTGCTTCTGCCAATACCATCAACACCCCACTTATTCCCTCACAGACAAAAGTCAGGGCTTTACGCCCCAGAAAGACATGCCCCTCTGTGACCGTGGTGCTCCAGTAAAGCAGGAATAACTTTTCTCTATGAGACTTCCAGATGTAAAAGCAGGACCATCATAATGGTGAATATGAGGCTTTTTCAACTAGGGACACAGACTAAAAGGAGTGCAGGACAGTCAAAAGCTGACCTGTCAGGCTGCTTTCTATGAGACCTATCCTCAGTTTACTGATAGGTGACCTACAAAAGCCCACTAAAATACCACATTTAGCCTTCCTCCAGAGTGAAACTGAAGAAGAAAGGAGCAACTACAAGCTAGCTTATCAGACTGTACTACAGAAAAATATTGATTTGCTATGACAAAGCATTGAATTTTGGGACAATCTGCCAAAAAAACCCAGTTCTGCGGGTGCTGAAGTGCAGACCCCATAGACAAATGAGTGAAACTACTGTCAATTTACTTCTCAGAGGACTCCTTCTACGATTTTCGAGGGGTTCATGTTTCCAAGATTTATTTTACAGCCATAGGAAACACAAGTAATTTTAAAAGAAAGCAGGTCCACTGTGGCAGAAATAACAGTGAATACTGGGGCACTGGCATGTTCAGAGGCACGAGGCAGCACAGGTATGTACAGTCTGCATGTGCTCTATGCAATATAATAAAATACCGATGAAAAAAGAATTCTGAGCTCCTTGAAGTTACATTGAGCATGCTGTGCTTGTAGCAGTTACTTAGAGAAGCTGATGACACAGATCAGATGTTCATGCATACACATGACAAACAACGCTGAGCTAGTGAGAACTTCATAATGCAGTCACAGTAGCCGTGACACAAAGAAAACCAAGCCAACGCAAAACCAACTATGTTGTATAATTCTGCAATCCAATTGTTCACATCAATTATTTTTAAACCTGACCTTCATTAAACTATCCAAGGATTCAGACTGAATATGACTCCTTCAGACTTACCCTGCCATATAAACAATCTCCACCAAAACTATTTTTGAGGGTTTGCTTAGTGTGTCCACAGGTTCAGACTTATTTTTGAAAAAAAAAAATGCTATCAGCATTTGCTTCCACATTTTCATAGTGATTTTTGCTTTGTCCTGGTTTTAGTTTTTTTCTTCTGTGTCATAATGTTGCCTCTATCGGGTGCAGTGGCATCCCACTAAAGGCTCACGTAAGTGGAAAATAAGGATGATCTTGTTCATCATGTGTCTGTGTTTCACCCACAAAGAAGGAGATCTATCCCACATCCTCCTGGTGTACTTCTGAAGAAAATAAAGCATGGCATGCTTCCAGGGCTCATGCTGTTGCACAGGCAGCCAGCAGCCCGGATTCTTGCCTGGGGACCAGGACTCTAAAGAATGGCCAGCAGCTTACAAATTACTGGGACTGCCATGAAACCCCATGCCAATATGGAGAAATGGAGATGGCAGTGAGCCCAATGCCAATACCCCACTTCAGGGCAAGTCCCTTCCCCAGTATCTTAATTTCCATGATAAGGAAAACCCTTTACAGGAGCTAAAAGGGAAGGCAGGAGAAAGGGAGGGCATGTGCTCTGCTCACTGTCAGAAGACACTCTGTGTGTCCACAGCTTTCAGGTATTTTAGAACAGAAATCAGAAGTATTTTTAAGGGAAGAGGACCAGGGAAGAAGTGAGTACAAGAATAAAAAGCATCTAAAAAAAGATGGTTGGAACAGCATGAAACCAAATTCACAGGAGCTTGCATTAAACTGTTTCTTTCATGCTTCATTATTGCTAAACAGACATGAAAAAAACACCAAACCCCACTCTCCAGTCGATTTGTATTTGTGCTACAGAGCTTTGTAAAGACTGAAAAGTCTTTTGAAATTGATTAACTCTAAGTATGTAAAGAAATCTATTCCCTAAGAAGATTGACTAAATTTTACATGGGTGACAGAACCTTGTTTTCCTAAAGAAGCCATATATACCTTCACATGCCAAATGCCATTATTTCCTTAATAACTTATGATATTAACTGGTTATGGCCCAGTTCTTGCTCTGACAACTGACAAAAAAGCATCATTCCAATTGAGAAGGAACTAAAACTCCTTTTATTTCTAACAATGTGGACATAACTTCATCTACTCAGAAACAAGCAAAACATAGGTCTTACGAAAATATGAATGCTACCTTTATCTAAAGTCTATTGTTGACAGAAAATTACATTTGTCAAAACATGTTAACAAGCAACAGGAAGCCACAGCAATTCATTTTAAAATCCCTTATCTCAAATGTTCAAGTATTTTCTAAGTACTGCTGCACTCTGGTGCAACAAAAAGTCACGAGTACAACTTCTCTGTCAGAGTCCGAGGGTTATGTCCTTTGTGGAAGAAAACGGGGACATAAACTACCATCAAGTCAAAATAACAACACGGAATATTTTCATTACTTCAGAAAGATTAAACTTGTGTGAATAGCTAAAGATATTAGTAGACCTCTTTACGAAGTCTTTAAAAAAACTTCCTGCCTTTGGCAGGGGAAACTCTTCGTCTTAATAAGTAGAAATGATGCTATTTTGAGCAGCTGTATTTCTTCATCTTGGTGCTGTAAAATGCTTAAAACTCCATCAAGATTTTCATCACAGCCTCCAAAGTTTTGTCAACGAACCATGCTGTCAAAGTTTTGCTCCAAACTAAACTGTTAGATACAGAATCTCTGACATAAAGGCTGGGGTTTTTGGGTTTTTGTTGTAAACCTAAAGGGTATGCCATCTTGAAGTTGTAATGCTGACAAAGTGGAGAGATGTCTCCAATTATTTCAAAAGCCTTAAGTTCTTCAGAAGCTTTGCCTGTGAGTGTCAAGTGTTTATATCTAGGTTTCAATTGCTCCAGTGTAAAAGACAAAGAAAATTGGATAGGTAGGGTGGATCACCGAAAGGCAAGAGACAAAATGTCGCTCTATGCAGAAAGGCAGTAAGAGAGTCACTAACATACCTGCTGATGCTGAACCTTTGGCAGCGATGATGAAGCAGCTGAAAAACTGAAGACCTACCGTTTCATATAGAAGAGACAAGGATACTTTTTTTCATCTCTGCTTAATCAGTGAGAAGGCCCCCACAAGCTCTCAGAGGATATTTATTTAAAACCAGTTTAACAGAAGCTGTTTTCCACCTGCCTCCCCATGGGCTCTTGTGTGCAACTTAAGTTCACTCCTTATATTTTCGCCACAATGCATAAAAGACACGATTGAAAAGTTTTAAAGCCATGTAATGGAGTAGCCAGGAACAGGTGGAGGAAACCGATAGTTTTGCTGTAAGATAAACTGCACAGCACCTGGAAAATATTTTACTTTCCTCCTCATTTCTAATTAACTGTGTTATTTTCCTTTGTTTTCATCTCTCTACCCTCCTTTGTCACAAATGACCCTTCATTCTTCCTCTCTCTTTTCTGTGCACATTTCTCCCCTGATCACAGCCTCTAATTTGAGCCCCACACCTAATATCTTTATTCCACCAAAATCAGTAGCAGAAAGTCAGGAAATCAAATAAATATCCTACTACAATTCTGCTTTAAAGGTAGAGAGTTGGTCTACAGAAGTTCAAATACACTGAAAATTTTGAAAAGTTAATATTGAATTTAGGTGTTTTAGTGTTTAGGTGTCAGATGACAAACTTCTACAATGTGCTGACTTGCAGTAAAGTAAATCAAGCCTTGCCCATCACAAACAAGCCAATAAGAAACTGAACCTTTCTCCCCGTTACTGAGCTTCTGAAAACATAAGGTCCATAAATGGAGATAAATGACAGAGCAATTTAAAAATTAAGTACTCTATAGTTTCAATGCATTGGCTATTTTCCTTTAACTTGAGGTAAGATTTATCAATAGAGCAGGAATTTAACTAAAAAAATTAAGCTTTTTTCACACAAACATATTTTCCTTCAGATTTTCAAAATAATTTTTTGGACCAGACTGAGTATCTTAGAAACTTTTCAGTATTTTATTGCTATTGTCCAGCTCTCACATACCCTTTATTAATGACTAATCTTGATATTCCAGACATACGTATGTGTCCTTCGCATTTATACAGCTTCAAAACATGTGAATGAGAGGAAAAATGAAATTAGGAAGTGTAGCAGAATGCACAGTTTTCTGCCGTTACACATTCCAATACAGACTGCTTTACTTTTCCAAGTTTGGATATCTGTACTCAAGTATAAATTTTGAAGACATAAATCACATAGAAGTGAAAATCCAAAATGGTCAGATAGAACTACCTCTGCTATAGACATTACAGGCACTGTCCTGGAAAATCCCACTCATATTCTTATACAGCAATCATAGAATGGTTTGAGTAGACAGAGACCTTTCAAAGGTTGTCCAGTCCAAGCCTCCTGCAATGAGCAGAGTCCAGTTATTAGGCATTCAAATCAGATGAGTATGGAAATAAATATACAAATATATTTATGTCACTTTTGTTCCTCTAAAGAAATCTAAGAGGGAGAAAAAGCTGCTAAAGGCAATATTAATAAAAGAATATTTCTGTAGCCTCTAAAATGAAGACTGAATTGTGACAGTTAAAGAAAAAAACAGATTATTTAACTATTTCACAAATATATTAATTCAACAAAACAGAGATATGCCCTCAACAGCTACATCCTTAAAACGAAATAATACAACTGCAGCTATTTAAGTTAATCTGCTCATGAGTATGGAAATCATAGTTCACTAAGTTTCGTCAGTGTTCAATAACAAAAACTACAGGCATTTAAATGAAAAATACAGCATTTCTAGCACAACTGCATTTTTAAAAAATTATAGTAGATACACTTAGGACGTTATCTTAAATGCAAGTTTAATATTCAAATTATGACATAAAAACTGCCTGGAATAGTTGAATTTCAGTGTTTTTCAGGACTAATTGTACTGCAAAATGTGACCTGAATAACATTTGAAAAGTGTCCTTATGTTAAAATTAACATTTGAAGGCAACCAATAATCTTTTCTTCAGCTTCTTCACAATTCACTATTAAGCTGAAGAAGGTAAAGACAAGTAAGAGCTAGGCCTCATAATGCAAACCACCTCAGACAGCAAATCACAATGCAAATCACAAAATGAATATTTTGTAATGAAAATAATATAATGAATCATTTTCTTCCATTATTTTTCTGGAGCTTACTAGCAAATTTTTTTGTTACTTGGCATCAGGTAGGCAAGCTATCTATGTTCCCACCACAACAAATGTTTCCTCACTTCCCTGCCAGGATCTGCAATGGACTATCTCAGGCACATACAACTACGCTGCCCTTACTGTACCACGAATACTTCCAAGCACCAGATCTTGTAAAGTGGGAAAACTTTCAGACATGCAGCTGCAGGGAGGCTGCACTCAGCCACAGTATCAGCAATGGCATCAGCCAGCTAGAAAGGACAAGGAATTTTCCCAGGAAAGTCACTGTCACCCAGAGTAGACATGCAGTTCTAGCCCATGGTATTATCTTACTACTGATGCAATGATCTTGAATGAAGAGAGCAGAAGTAACTTGGGAGTCCATTGGTTCCAATAGGAGGAGGAAAATTAGCAAGGACTAACATATCTTAGAAACATTTTCCCAAACCTTATCTAGGAGTCATTGGGTATTTCACAGCAAATTTTATTTGGGTATAAATTCACAGTTCATTAATAGAATTTTCTGATTTCTTTAAGGATAAGACATTTTATTCAAATTCATGCAATTTTTACATGGTCACTATATTCTCATTCAAAAGTATACCAGACATCTAAATTTGCAAATGCATTCACAAATCTGGCAGAGTAGAAAGGTGAAACTTACCCCATCTGTAGCTTTTACTAAGAGATCATAAGTGGTTGGATCTCCCTCTCTGTCAATGTCTTGAGACACAAAGATCTGACCAGTGCATGGGTCAATCTGGAAAGCTTTGGATTTTTCATAAAAATTAAATCCATCATAAAGAGAATACTCAATTTCTCCAAACTGGTCAGCATCTGCATCTGTTGCTTTGACCTGCAGGGAGAAAACAGAGAAAAATGAAGCCAGTGAAACTATTGCTTATTAAAACAAAGTGTCTGTGATTTTTAAACCTGTTTGTTATAAAAGCAAATGTGTATACATACAATAAATACAAACATGTTCTGCTATCTAAACTGGCTGCCTGCAGTTTGTAAAATATTCCAGCTCCTGACAGTGTAATTATCAATTTTCTTCCTTTCCCATGGCTGGAAAAGCCAGGCTCATTAAGCCATGTCAGTAGGCCATACCTTAAACTATTTTCCCTTTATGTTTTTTTTTACCAGTGGAGGCAGGTCTTATGAAAAATCAGAAAGCCCTTATGTCACAGGTAGATCAGAAAAGTGCTGCAGGACATCCTTACCTAATGTATTCTATAAGAGACTCCCCAAATCTTAATTTAGTTTTCACTTGAAAGAGGGCTTGGTGGCACTCATGCATTGACAGGTGGGTTGACTTAAAATGTATTTGATAAACACAAAAGTTCCGTACATTGCTCCTTCAATTTCATTCCCCTAAGATCTTTGATAACAAGTATTTTGTGCTGAGTTTGGTTCCTCTCTGGCACATTCCATTGTGATAGTTTTCACTTAAATTTAGAAATATTTTGGTAGATGATAATTTATAAAAATTATGTATGACTTAAGAAAGCCAGTATTTTCAGTTATCTAATTTGTCATTATCAGAGATACATAATTTCTCCTTCGCAATTGTTTTCTTTTTCTACTTTTTCTTTGAAAATTATAAATTCTGTGGATTTTCCATCAGCCCGTCTGTACAAGCACAGTGCCTGAAGACCTTAACAGAGCTTTGGAAATTTTAGTATCACAAAGCCCAGGAGTTAGAATTGGTGGGAGCTCATAGAGACCTGTGCCAGTCACTGCCTGCACCTGACACAGGCTGATAAGGTGAGACCTATAGCCACCAACCATAGACAGGGCAAAGGTAGAGATCTGCATGTGCTTGTCTGCACAGAAAACCATCTGGCACAGTTTTGGTTAGAGTTTCAAAAGAAACAGTCCAGGCCAGGGACTATTCCTAGAAGTAACTTTGGATTATATAAATCCAAACTGTTTGGGTGATATAAATTAACTCAGTTGCATGGACTCAAGCTGTGCCAGGTCATTTGGCCTTGGGACCCAGAACAGCCTTTGGCTGCGGCTCCCACCAGAACAAAAGTGGCCATAAAGACCAGTCGGTGCCTGCATCAAAAGCTCCCTTCTTTGCCCATACAGGAATTGTTTTGGCACTAAGATAGTTAACTGGGAGTGAATTAAAACCAAATGAACAAAATATGTCTCGGGAAGGCTGAAAAGCATGGAAGTGGGGAAAGGGAAACCACATAAAAAGTGCCAATTCAAATTATGAAGTTAAAACTTATTCTAGACAAGTTACATCAATCAGAATTTTAAAATGACAGCCCAAAAGATACACGTGTTATTTCAACTATTATTTTTTGCTTGTTGGTTTGGTTTTTGCTTGTTTTTCAGACTTTCCCACTTCTTCATGGAAACTCAAGATTTTTTGTATTTCAGAAGTATCACTGTGACTGCACCACATACCCCATAACATTTTTCCTCCTATAAGAAGGTTTTTCACAGCGCCAAAGGCCATTATTCCAGAGTTTCTGTAAAAAACAAAAAAGCTCCTTTAGGGGAGCCCTGTGCTCACAGAGCCCTTCATGCCCTTTTCATGCCCTTGCAGTTTGCATCCCTGAGCTGCAGCACAGTGTGCAATGTGTGGCCACTCCTGACCTTGGTCCAACCACTCATTCTGGGCAATTTAAAGGCAAAACTCACAATCACACACAGCTAAACAAAGATCCAGCCCTAAAAAATGCTTTACAGCTATATGTAAATCAAATCTACAACATGCATGTTTGTCCAGCCTCGTACTTTGTTATTTCTGTCATAAAAACAAGAACAGAACATACGTCTAGTATGGTCTCAGTAATCTGCCACCCTAATGTTATGGAACAATAATTCACTTGGCTCTTATAAGAAAAGTATTTAAATTTATTTCTTTTGCCTGGAATTCAATGGAGTGACAGTACTGAAAGACACACTCTGACTGCGCCTACATGCAGTTACATGTGTAAATGCTAAGCTTTTTGTCTGCAACTGAGCATGAGTGATTAATTAGAGGTGAAATTTGAGGGTATTGTTAGAAATTTAGCTCATTACATTCAGTGACTTGTTTTCTTTGTTGCAAATTATGCAGTCCTCAGACTTTGAACAGTACATGTAAAGGCATAATGAGTAATGAATTAAAATAAAAATGCTTCAGTTCAAAGCAAATTTAAAGGTCTGTGATCAACTGCAATTACTATAGTCATCTCTCAGGCAGCAGAACTAAGTGGCATGCATTTTTGCAGAAAAATATCATCTTTTTCTCTGTTCAAGTACCTCACATGCATTCAGTTTATACCCACTTAATAGTCCTTTTTTTAATCACTCACCATGGAACCTCTGGTCCAAAGAGGAAAGATCTAGAATTAAAAGTGAATGAAAAATTTCCTGTAGCAGACAGATCTGACTTTGAATAGCATTACACTTGAGGTCAGGGGAGCTATTATATTAACTGTAATCATAAAATCATTTAGGCTGAAAAAAGACCCTTAAGATTATTACTAAATGGAGGTTGATTTAGAAGGAGGAATTCAGTGAAAACATGCTAACAAATTCAAGGTTTTTGACACAATTAAGAGATCAAATTATTGAAAATTTTAGAAATTCAAGCACACAGTAGTTACACATTGGGTTGTGATAGCATAGTATGAGTACCAATCCTACAGAGTATTGCAGCAGTTAACTGCCCAAGAGCTGTGAGTTACAGCAGCCCAGACAGGAGGAAATGAAGGCAACAGCAGGAATTTTCACAGTGAATGATCAAGAGTGTTGTATGTTGGCAGTATCACAAAGGTGATAGAGCTGAAGGTGGGAGGCAAGACACTACCAAATATGTAACACCTCTGACAAGCCTAATACAAGACTGGAATCCTGGAGAAAAAGAAAGGGGAAGAAAAGGAAGGGCTATACCCCCAAGGTCTTTCTCATTTCACTAGATATGTTTTCAATACAGTAAGTTGAACATCCAAGATTTTTTAAGGAGTGTAAACTTGGGAATAAGCTCAGGACAAAGTATTTCCCCAAGAAACATTTTTTTAATGCCAAAAAGAGTCATTGTATGGATAGCTCCTGGCTGGATTTCTCCCGTCAGTCATGCTTCCTGTAGCCTATGTCCTTTGGTCAGCTTGTACAATTTAGACTAAAAATCTGTCAGAGAAAAAGAGTTTCTTAAGTCCTGCTGACACTACCAGTAATGTGGTCAGACTTCAAATATCCTCTCAGGAGAAGAAAACAGGGAGATCTAGAGAAATGTTGTGAAGAACAAGCAAAAAAATCTGACCCACCTGTGTGATATTCAGACAGACTAGTGCAAGAAGATAATAAATGCTGTGAAGTGATAGACACTAAAGGGTGTAAGAAGATAAACAAATAAAATTCAACAGTGTTGGAAGTGCAGAAATAATCTTATATTTGCTTACGGAAAGAGGGGATGAGCTCAAAGAGTCTGTGATTTCAGGGGTAATTACCATAATTTCCTCACCCACATTTGAACTTCAATCCTGTAACATATGTCCAGGTTTAAATGGAAAAAAAAATGTCCGCAGTACACTTAAATAAGAGGGAACAAAATAATTTTTAGTGCTGTGCTGAGAATGGAGAGACTCCAGAGCTTACAGAAAGCAAACATTTGGCAGATCTTCAGCTGCTTCCATTCACTTCAGTAGAATGATGCTAACTCATGGTAACGGGCAACATGTCCCTGTATTTTACAGGCATTCAATAGTGTAACCAATAAACTAATAGCAAACAAGATTATAGAGAAATAGATCTGCTACTAAGTTCCACATTGCTTTAAATACAAAGTCATTTTAAGAGAAAATTTCCTTTTTTTTGTTGTTGTTGTTGTTGTTTTTGTTTTAATTTCCACTCCTTTTTATCCTCAACAAATTAAAATAACATCTCTGTGGTTATATTTAGCTTTCTTTATTTTTCTTCCTAGATATTTCCTAATGACTAAACGTATTTTGAAAAGCAGAGTAAATATTTTACATTATATGCAAATGGAGGAAATGTCTTGTGCACAAAAAACCACAACACAAATGACAATCCTATTACTTGCAGATCAAAAATTCAGAACCTATATAAAAATAATTTTTAGAATTTAGAGTATGCAGCCTTAAAGACGACTGACTGGAAATGCTGGATTTCACATATGAGTGACCAGGATTAATTTTACATCTCTCAGATAGACAGACTAAAAGTAGACCAGACCACTGGAAAGACCAAGCTGTTCAGTCAAATAAGTCATCACTGTGGTCATCTGTGATAGCAATTAAATGAGACTACGAAATATTAAATCAGTTCTTCACAGCATAAGAATTTTTCTCATACCACTTATCTGTCAAGTTTACTTCACTTGATTTCATAGCTGTTAAAATCTGTTCAGTGGACTCAATGTCAGAGCATAAGACACATTTGTGCATTTATTTTGGGCATAAAAAGTTTGTTTAATTGATTTTGTTCTACTGATATAATGAAAAGCAAGTTAATTGCCACCAGCCAAGTTTACAGAAAATCAGAATAAATAAAAGCATACTACACTACCGAGGATCAGGCCCAGCCAGCATAGGTTTAGGAAAGACAGGTTTTGCTTGACTAACCTGACCTCTTTTTATGGCAGGTGACCCACCAAGCAATTGAGGGGAAAAGCTGTGGATGTGTCTATCTCAGCTTCAATTAAAGCCTTGGATACTGCCTTCCACAGCATTCTCCTGGCAGCCCACGGTTTGGACAGGTGCACTCTTCACTAGGTTAAAAATCTGCTGGATGGCCAGGCCCAGAGAGTGGTGGGAAATGTGCCACAACCAGTTGGGTGGGGCTGCCCCTGCTCCATATCTTTATCAATAATTTGGTCAATGGGACTGGGTGCATCCTCAGTCAGTTTGCAGACAACACTAATTTGAGTGGGAGGGTGGATTTGATGGAGGGCTGGAAGGCTCTGCAGAGAAACCTAGACAGACTGGATTGATGGACTGAGGCCAATTGTATGAGGTTCAATAAGGGAAAGTGGTGGGTCAGACACTTGGGTCACAACAACCCTGTGCAGGTGTAAGGCTGGAAAGCTGCCCAATAGAAAAGGACCTGGGTGTGCTGGCCAACAGCAGCCAAACATGAACCAGCATGTGCTCAGGTGGCCAAGAAGGCCAATGGTATCCTGGCCAGTATCAGGAAGAGCATGGCCAGCAGGAGCAGGGCAGTGACTGTCAGCTGTATTTAGCAGTGGTGAGAGCACACCTTGAGTCCTCTGTCCAGTTCTGGGCCCCTTACTACAGGAAGGACATTGAGATACTGGAGCATGTCCAGAGAAGGGCAAGAGAGCTGGTGAAGAATCTAGAGAGTAAATTATATGAGGAGCAACTAAGGAATCTGGGGGTGTTTAGCCTGGAGAAAAGGAGGTTCAGGGGTGACCTTACTGCTCTCTATAATTGCCTGAAAGGAGGCTGTAGCTGGGTGGGGGTTGGCCTCTTCTTTCAGATAACAAGTGATAGAACAAGAGGACATAGCCTCAAGCTGCACCAGGGGAGGTTCAGGCTGGAAATCAGGAAGAATTTCTTCACTGAAGAGGTGGTTAAGCAATGAAGCAGCCTGCCCACGGAAGGGGTAGAGTCACCATCCCTGCAAGTTTTTGAGAAATGACTGGGTGTAGCACTTAGTGCTATGGTTTAGTTGATATGGTAGTGTTTGGTCAAAAGTTGAACTTGATGATTTTGGAGGCCTTTTCCACCCTTAGTGATTCTATATGACTGTGTACTCCCCAATATTCATCATCGAACTGTAATTCAGGACATAATAGACAAAACAGCGAAAACTACTCCTAAACTAAAAAAAAAAAAAACAAACAGAGGAAACTACCAGGGAGCTGAAAAGCAAAGGTTCAGGGATACAGTTAGGTTGCTGACCAATGGTATAAGCATGGTTCTGTCCTGCAGTCATCAACAGCTCAAAATCCAGCGTCCTTACATTTGACCTATTGAAGGACAGCAACCTGCAGTATGTCAATACCTGACAGCAGACCTTCACTAGGTAAGTGTTTTAATTCCTCATGTAGACAACCCAAGCACCACTGGAATGGTTAACTACTGTGGAAGCATCTGCTCTGCCAGACCTTCATGCCAGGTCCACAGCCACAGGGAAGGAGAGGAGCAGTCTGAGCTGGTGGCATACTGTCAGCAAAACAGGACACTAGAATTATTGGCAGTGAAATTACTGGCAGAAGATATTTTTCAAGTTGCTTGGGTGTATCTGTACAACAGATTAGCATGCCATCTGCCATAATCACATATCATCAAATGTCTTCAAGTCAGTGCTCTGACTTACAACCCTGGTTAGCAAGAAAATAGCATATCAAATACAAACCAATGATCTCTACCTCACAGCTGCCTGGGGCAGACAATAATGCTGACACCAAATCTAGAGTGTAACAAATACATTACTTTGGAATTTTATTTATCTGCCTCAGCAGCCATGATTAACCCTCATGTCCCTAGTGCAGCAGGTTTAATACATGCAGATGCATGTAAAAGCTGCAGATCCACTTGAAGTCCTAAAAGTATGATCCTTGACTTCAGGAACTGTTTGCCTGAGGACTTAACAGCTGGTCCTTAACAATTGCAATGACAGCAGAAAAAGCCCCATTCTTCATTCTCAAACTGGGCTGCATCTGGAAAGTCACAAATCAAAACAACAACTGGAATTAAAGCTGATCATTCAACTGTCATTTGATGCTTATTTTGTCAACCACCACAGTTACCAGATACTCAATAGATCCCCAGTTAATAAGAGTTAATAAATTCTTAGTCCTCATCCTTTCCCTGATGCAAAATATCTCCACTGTGCTGGACAGGTCAATGGACTTGACTAATGTCAATCTTTCTGCATTCTTTTGATCTGCTACAGGATGGAAACTACCACAGCTGAACAACTGGCAATAAACACTACACAGACATGATCCTGCTAACCTGTACTGAAACTGATGCTGATTCCCCCAGCTGATTTCTGATTCACTCCAGAAATTGCCATTAGTTTTATGAAGGTGCTAATAAGAAGCAAGTCCCATCAAAACATTCAATAATTAATTCTAAACAACCTTTCAAGTGAAAAGAGAAAAACCTAAATGCAAGCAGGGACAGAGGCCAGACACCCTCTCTGCTCAAAGACAGCATGTGAAACATGGTATTCACTATTGCCTCAACTAAACATCACATTTCTTAATTATTATAAGGCTTTTCGTTTTAGTTTTTCAAACA
>JAOTQZ010000002.1:1069908-1089004 GCA_026546895.1 Pogonocichla stellata
GCTTGTGCCTTCATGAGTTGTACAGAAATTCCAATCACCTACATGGTTTTAAAATAGGTAAAACTAATCCCACTTCACATAGGAATCTCTCATAAAAGATCGCACTGATTTTTATCTTTTTTATAATACACTGATTTTTACAACATTCTCTATCCTCCCCACAACAAATTAAAAGAAACTTAATTTACATGATGAATGATTATGAGGTCTTAGCTTTTTGTCTTCTCTGCTTTTCTGTGTATCTAACTGATGACTGTGAACAAACCTGTCAATAAAAAATATTGACAGATCTTTGATTTACTGCTTTAAGTTAGTCTACAAAAAGCAAAAAAAACTGAAAATCACTGGAGGAGAAAACAGCCTAAGTACACTACAGCATCACACTTTCACTCTGAACACCAGACACCATTCAGCAAGCCAAGTCCAGATTCAGGAAGAACTAGGTGTTTCAGTCTGTATTGTAATCTGCAATTTCTGTTCTGATGCTATTCAGAGCCTGAATTCACTCCAGTTTAATGCAGCAATTCCTGACATGCCTTATGTTTTGCTACCATGCCTCCTGCAAAACAGCGCAAGCAGCTAGATCCCACTGAGGTGAGCTAGGATCCAGAGGTGAGGGAGGCAGGTCCAACCTGGAATGACTGACCTTATCACTCTTATTACACAGATAGGATCTGGACCACTACAAAATACAATTGTCAATATCTGAATTCACAGGAAGTAGCTGTGCTGCTAAATGCCTACTTATCACATGATAGAGCAGGGATTAAAACATGTCTTTCTGGCAGTACAAAGCTCGAGTTCCCGCACTGAAAATGTCTGCTAAAAGGACCATCCACTCTGTCAGTCTGTTTGGTCTACATTGCCTTTCTTGCACTATATATTGTGCAAATATAATCAAATAGAAAATAATCTAACTTTATTATCTATATAAACTGAAAGAACAGAAATCAAAAGAAAATGTATTTCTGAGGAAAGAAAAAGGAATTAACAGCAACTAGCAAATATTTGCATGACTAAAGCCTTATTTAATCATCAAAGTCAACCCCTCTACTTTTCAGAGAAAGCAGCTCCATCCATTTGTTAATGCTTTTTACATACTCTGCTATAATTTTATATTGTATAACATGCTAAAATCTTGCTATGAACAATTAAGGGTTTAAATATAAATCCATTTTTATTCATTAGTAAGCTACAGAGCGCTAAGGCTGAACACCTCTGCAAAGCAACAGCAGAGCACAAGAATTTCCTATTCTGTGCTAATTGCATAAAGCAAGGAGTGATGGGTTTAATAACTGAGAATATCTACCTCACAAATAAATATTCATACTGAACATGTTATTTTAATGACACTGGAGCACGTTTTGACTCTTAGTGGCAGGAGTATTTTAGAATTATATTTAGTAAGTTGTTTTAGAAAGCACAACTTAAAGTACTAGCTATCTTGTTTAGGGCAACTTACTATGAAAAACAAATCAATAATGTAACTTTTATTAGTAGCATGTAATAGTATTAAAAAATTGTTAGTATAATTCCTTTTTTTTTTTTTTGCTTAGATCAATTAACATCAATACTAAACTTATAAAGCTGTAATGTGATACCTTATTTAACAGAGACTAAATAATCAAAGTATGTATCCTGAATTCAGAGTATGTGTGTGATCTTAGAATACTAATGACAAAAAAAATCTTATGATTATACACTTATCTCCGATAAACAGATTGCAGGAGGATGCTACAAAGGAGACAAAGAGGAACTCTAAGTAGAAAAGCAACCTTGCACCCAGCTGCCTTCCTTTTGGCACAGTTCTGTGCAAATGGATTTTGAGTCAGATCAAGAACAGGATCCAATAAAAGTTCATCATAAAAACTTTGTTATTGGTGCAACATTAGATTTCAGCCAAGTCAGTTCCTGAGGCAGCTGACCTGAGACATATGGTAAGGAGGTGACAGGAAAAGTTCAGTCCAGGTAGAGCCTAAACCCTCTTTAAGCAGTGGCATGGTCTTAAAATAGGCTAAATCTGAACAGTTACAAGCATTTGTGGAAACATTTTGCAAGCCCCAAAACCCATCTGAGCTGCTAATTCCTGCCCATAAACCACAATGCTCCAACCAATATTCCTAACTGGACTGCTACAACTTTGTTGTGAACAAGATCACCAAGAGTAGTGGTCCATTTAAAGAAAAAGAAGACAGAATGAAACACAAAAAGTTTTATTTGTATATCTGTAATAGTCAGATTATTGAAATTTTTTTCCTGAGTTCATTAGCAAGTATCAGTGAGCAGCCAAGATTGAAAGCTCAAACTTTTTTTGCTGTCAGACTGAAAGGATTTGTTACTGACCTTTATAGTAAGCAAAGACTATGTGTGGGTTACCTAAATTGCCATTTACAAATACACTTGTAAATTGCTGTAAATATCTATTCCTTGGGTAGATATAGTGGTTTAACACCAGGGAAAGGGGTTGTATAGCAGCCAGCTGGAGGCCTGCTGTCACTGGAGAAGAAATATTTCAGATATCATTACTTGTCCAAAAAGCCCTTGCAAAAGGCTAACTCAGAAAATGTACAGTTTTGCTCAAGTCCAGAGAAGATGTCAAAGAGGGTCAACCCAGAGCCCAGTCCCTCTGTACTAATACACATCTGTATTACAGCTGTGGGTATTAGATGCAATGTATGTGGGTGTTTGCCAGAGCAGTGAGTTGACTGGTCACCGCCTTTCCATCAATCAGGAAGGAGTCCTCATTTAAAAAAATCCCAAGAAAACTCCAAACAAGCAAGTTGATCAAAGTTAGATTCTTTTGCATTCCTCATGGCATCAGCTTGGTTTCAGTTTATTTATTTCTTAAAATTGTGGTAGGCTTCCTACTGCCCATACTCTTTTTTTACAGATATTTACCTTTCAGACCAAGTCAATGAATTAAATGACAATGTACTTGTTTAATTTACCTAGTCATCCACACACCCTTGAAAAACAGGTTTTTTTGTTTCATGCATTAAAAATCAGATTTTTAATGACTGAAGCAAATGTACTAATGTAAGTTAGATAAACAGCAATATCGTTAACCCCATCATTTGTCCCATTTTATTTTGATCAGCATGGTGAGGTTCAAGAACAATACTTCAAGATATGCTTTGCAGAACACATAAATAAAGGAAGGTAAAGGCTTCTATCACTTTGAGTGTCTAATGCTCTGAATCCGAATGCTCACTTAAACAGACTGCCAAACATGAAAAAAAATGAAATGCCTTCCAGAATCTCTTCAGAAAGCTGGCCTCTTCTGTCCTGACTCCTTCTGAATATCTGTTAATGTGCTTATGTCCAAAATCACAGTATTAATAGCATCTTCTAGCTTGGATCTCAGAAATATGGCCTGCACTACTTTCAGTTATTGCCTGCACAATATTGTGTCCCTAAGTGTTACAAGAAGAATAAACTCTCTCCTAAGGAAAGCATACATTTTGTGTAACTGAAGACTTATAAATCATGTCCAATTTATATTTGGAAGTAGGCAAATGAGGGCTCTCTAAGTTCATTTCTGCTTTTATGGAAAATTTAAAACATGGCCAAACTCACAGCATGAACATTGTATTCATAGCACTTGAGAAAAAATATTTTCATATTTTGTACATTGTAGACTAAAATTTGCAAGGCATATTATATATCTCCTAATAATTGGTGCAAAAATGAAGCCTGACACAAAGTACAGAGACATTTCCCTTCTCCTTTCTTCTAAAGGAATTTTTCATATACACACCAATGTTGTTTTCTCTTTCTCCAACACTGACTGTCTATATTTCTAGCTATTTTTGATCCACACAAGCCTCACAGAGAATTTAGGGGATACCAGAGGACAATATGCAACAATAAGCAATCCTCAGAAAGAACAAAAGTCACAGAACATGCAAATCTTTCCTCAATTTGATGAAGCAAAGTCTGGGGCAATATCAAATAATAATAATTTTTTAAAAAGAATCCTTTAGTAATTTATTTGGTTTGAAATACAAAACCCACTGAGAGTACAATAAATGTAACTAAACCAGCAAGATCTTCAATTTAAATTAGCTGAATATTTTACAAACACAATTCAGCTTTGAATACATGAAGGTAGCAGAGCCACTCCCAAAGATTTAAAGGGTACCAGCTATGATCCATGATGTTTAAACAATGGTATGCAGAAGCATGACAAACTCACCACCACTCTAAATTTAACACAAGACAAAGCTTTTAAACACTTTCAATACTTAAAACTGAGCTTACCACAAAATAGCTCCCAATCCCTAACTAAGAGTCCTGATTAGTATTATGAGAATTACACTTATTCATACAACAAAAATTCTGTCTGGTGAAGGTCTAGTAAAATTTACCTGAAACACATTATCATGCCAACTAAGTCATAAACATCCATAATAAAAATAATTGCATGTACACACGCTTTCACAAGCTACAGGTCTTCAAATGAATGTAGTAACATTTATGTAATTCAGAATTAAGGGGCCAGAAGTACTCTATGTTCTTTTCAGACCAGGCTACATGAAACCATGAGATGCACCTTTACTTCTACAACCACTTCCTGTTCATACAGCCTCCACATACAAACCCAACTGCATTGTGGACACAGGACCAGCATATTTTATGTGCACAAGTCAGCATACACATCCAGACTGTGCACTGAGTGACAAATACTTCATTTGTCACTGTGAGGATGCACCTCATCAGATGAGAACCAAGGAGCAGACTATCCCACTGAGCTGCACACACCCCACAGAAACGCAAAGTTACTAAAGCTTCCAGGCCAGAAGAGTCCTGAGCCAACTAACAGGGCCAAAGAGAAAGGGTCATAAACCTGCAGCACAAGTGGACACCCCCCACCCTTGCCATTTAACAGATGCATTACAAACTCCAATTCCTAGAGTCATCCTTCTTTCATGAGTTCAGAGCACTTAAATAGCATGATTCAGTATCTGACAAACCTTAAGACCTTTACAAAATACACCCCATTACTACAGGAATATCATGTGAGGGAGTAGTTCAAGCACATAGACAAGCACAGAAAGTGACTAAGTTTCGTGGTGTAACATTTAAGGAAAGCACACTGTGTACTAGCAGCAATTTTTATTTTGTAAAAATAACAGATGGATTAAGTTCTGAGAAGGAAATGAGAGGGGCTGATGGTATAAATTGGTGTCCCGGTTTGAAAGGCGGGTGTTTGCTAGGGAAAGCAGGGCCCTCCCTTGAAATGGTGAATGTAAATCCTTCCCTCTGAATTAGTATTATTTCGAAATTAACGGGCTCTCAGACAAAGATATGGGGATAGGAATAACGGTTCTTTACCAGTATGTATAACAAGACAAACAAAACAACAGCAACTATGGAATTAATAACAAGCAGAACAGGAACCCAGTACCAGGCCTCTCAGCTGCAGGCACGTTCCCTTTGGTGCAGTTCCCGTCACAGCCGGCAGGGAGCGCTGGTGGCTCCCGGCGGACAGGGCAGGGGCGATGATTCCCCCGTGGCTGCAGGGGGCGCTGTGGTGATGGCGGCTGTGTCCCAGATGGGGCGGGATGGAGGCGAGGAGGACACTCGGAAACAGCAAGCTGAAAGCGGGAAGGGCGTCCAAGCAGGGCAGGGGTGGGGGGGTCTAACAACAGGAGAAGAAAACAGCTCCTGGCATTGGGATAGCGGCGGTAACAGCGACCTTCCTCCTCCGAAGCCAAGAGCGAGAAACTGCCCCCACCCTCCTTTACCTGCTTCTAATCTCATGTGTCGTCCCATCCCCCCGCCTCGCTCCTCCAAGAGAAACTCTCAAAAAAATACCTGGGAGGTTCCCCCTTACCCCCGCCCCTCCCCAAGGACCTAGCCATCAGTGCTCCTTAGGATGTCCATGGGAAAAAAATTCCACAGGCAAAGGGGAAACGAAAAACCAACCCCCAGCAATTGGCCACATCAGTGATACAGACGCAAGCATCCCTGTCATTAGACAAGGAACTCTCCTCCAAACAGGACACTGAATTCCTATACTGTTCCTATACTTCTCGCACTGCAGAAGTCAGCTGTTTTGAAGTAACAGATGATGAAAATCAGATTGCTAGGTCCATTTTCTCAGCTCCAGAATTCTTCAAAGTCTTCTGTTTTTTCTTAGAAAAAGGAAATACTCTATTCTGGTAACTAGTTCTGAACACTTTGGATTTAGCCTCTGCAGCGATCAAAACAGTTAACTGGAATGAATTTCAGCTTCAGTGATCAGAAGAATGAGATGGTGCTGGCAAATAGAGGAATTCTTCAATATCTGCTCTTCAGAAACAAAAATTAGAAACATAGCAACTCCAAAAAGAAGTGTATGCCCAACTTGGTTATATACAGAATTTATACATCCATAATTTTTGGGAGGATTGAGGCCTCCCTGAATATTTAGACAGTATGTCTCTAATACCAAATCACTTTATCACATATGTTGCTTTTAGACAACCCATTCCCTATTTCCACATTACTTTTTTCTCCAACTAATGAATGAGACTATTTGAATCATGGTATTTAAACTAGAAACAGACCAGATATTCTGATTAAATCAGAAGAGTCCCTGAAGTTTTGTCACATCTAGGTGCTTAATTTGTAGCCCTTTAATTTCCATTGCTGTGTAATGTTCCTCCATTTTCTGGAGAAGCTAAAACGACACATTAGAATAGCAAATTGCTGAACAACGAGAATCTGCTCTCAATTGCTTCCATCTTTCATGCATATTATTGGTATTTGTCCATGATGTTAGTTATTCTTAGCTATCTTTATTGGAACTTTTCACCATACGGCAAAAAAAGTGGCTTGTTTTTCCCAACCACTGCTATATAATTTCATCCCTAGCCCTGTCCTTTCCCATACCTCCTCAGAGTGGCAGCTCTCCCTCACCAGTAGCTATACAGCAGACACAAAGCAACAGTCTTTTAATTTAACTTTTAAAACAGTCTCTTGCTGACACCTAGCTCCTGCAAAACAACAGAAATGAGAATCACAGCAACTAAAGTTTCGGAACAGAGTTATTGTATTTCACCCACACAAGGGACTGTGGAGAGATCACAGAAGAGAGATGGGGATATCTGGGCTACAGTGTGTGCTCTTTCTGCTTTGCACCACTGCTTTCCAATTTGCTTGTAAATACACCAGCATATTTTATTCTCAAGATCTCATTCCACTACACAGAATCAGAGCTTGTTTCCTAGTTTGTCTCTTCACATTAGAATCTTATTTCCCCCCTTCCTTCCCAAGTTAATCTGTAGCTTTTGAAGGAACATTATAAAGACCTAAAACTTCCAGACTGGAGCAGAGTGACTGAATCTTTAGTGCAGGATCTGGTTACTGGACAGTGATCAGTGCCAGAGCCTGAAGAGAAAGATGCAAGAACCATATAGTCAATAAAACTACTCTCTTCCTCTCTCCTTTCTTTTCCTCTACTACGAAGTGCTCAATGTAAGTATAACAGTTAAACAGGCTAATAACCAAAGGTCAGCATTTTATTATTTCTTTAAACTCTTCTAAATGAACTGTCTTTACTTGTGTTAAATCCATAAATGTCCAACTTTTCTCCAAAGAAAACCCCTTGCCGAGAAAAGTCACAGCTATAAATTTTCTTCCCAGGAAGAATTTTCTCATGATTTTTTAATTTATGCCTTTTCAATTTAATGAAGTATTTTATATTGTTAGACAAGGAGTGAAAAGCTCCTAATATCTACACTGAAATATTCAATTATTTCATAATTCCTTTATGTAGTGTCCCTTTCCTCATTTTCTGGCCAAGATAAACAATACCAATCTCTCTTTTCTCTTTCCCATTTCTGAAACAGGAAACACTTGACACAGGTCACAGCTTGTGTTGGGAAGTTGGGCTAATGTATCTGCAGAGTCCCATCATACAGCACTAAAATATCCATCTCCTTAACAAGTGTGGAGCCAGCATTGTCCTAGAAAAATGATGGAGCAGTACCAATAAAGAAACTTTTCCACAGATAATGATCTACTAATACTTGACATCCATCTATGTTTTTGTCTGCATAGATTGCAGTAAGGTCCCTTTTGCCTGTGGGAATGCTGGTAATAACTAATTGCTGCTAATGATCACTTAGGCATGAAAGTTGAAGCTCACTCTTAAAGGAGTGACCTCAACCGTCACAGAATATTCTGTGTTCGAAGGAACCCAAAAGAATCTAATCCAACTGCTAAAAGAATGGCCCATACAGGGATTATGCCCATGACCTTGGTGTCATTAGCACCATGCTCTGACTAACTGAGCTACTCTCAGTTAACTCTGAATAATCCACCAGAGCCCTCCATCAAGAAGGAAGATGGAATTGTTTGGTCTACCTTTATTACTGTTGGATCTGGCATCAACAGGCACCACTGTGTGGCATACCTCCACAACAACTTCTGATATTTAGATTCACTTCACCACAAAGTATAGAGCTTGCTTAGTTGGCAGCTGTTTCAAATCTGAAAATACACCATTTACTGTAGCACTTGAAGCCTTCAGTGTGCTAAGTGAAAGGTAGGATGCAGTAATGGTGCACAGAGCAGGACAGAAATCAACTCATAGAAAGGCTAAAGAATAAAAACTGACATTATGGAACAACTCATGGGGTCTAAAGCCACCACAGCACCTCTGAGCTCAAATTAGCAGAAAAGTGATGGCAGGGAAACAGTGATAGTTGGAAAACATCCACTGTCTCAAATGAAAAAGTTTAAATGAAAACTTGACATTTTGAAAAAGTCAGTTCCATAGAGAGAAAAACAAAATCAAAACAAATCATAATAAGTAAACATGTGCTACTGTCAAAGAACAACTTTCCAAATAGAGGTGAAACCTAAAAGTGAAAAAGAAGTAGTCTTCACAGAAAAACTAAACACAAGAGAATAATATTTTTAAATGCAATTCTTTCTACAAGATGTTACAAAATACAATTCAGAAGTTTATGAAAGAATTAATTATGATGATAGTGATGAGGCTTACTGGCAAAGCAACTGCTCTATCACAAAGTAAGCGTACTCCATTTAGCCCACCAGTTCTACACATGCACACTTGGAGAATTAAAGAAGCCTGAGCACTTTAATAGTCAGGCACTGTAAATGCAGATGCAGTTTTTTGGGACAGGAAACAGAAACATGATCTCCACATAGCCACCATGCTCTGTGCTCCATTACAATTTACGGCTATCATTTGAGTTGTTTTCACATCAGTAACCCAATGCCTCAGCCTGAACACACATTTGGTAATGTTATGCATAACTGGGAGCACAGGTGGGGTGATGTTATGAGAGGTTGTAGGTTGGAGACTAACACACTACAGGATTCACTGAGGATCATGCAACAAACAGCCTGGTTTATTGTACTGAATCATCTTTTATATGGGATTCAAAATTCCCGGACTTAGACAACTGATTGGTCAGGGTCTCGACACTGCCCAGCGGTATGTCTGCATTCTGGATTGAACAGGATTGGCTGAGGTTCCTGTTTAAATCTATCCTATTTTTGCTCACCCAAGGACTTGTTCTTCTTTTCTAGAATAAACCAGGCTAGCCGAATTGGGTTTACGTTATAGCCAGATTTATCTTGTCCAGCTACAGACCAGCTGTGCTGCAACAGGGTGATATAAAGTGTGTTTTGAAGCAGATGCAGAATGGATTGGAAGTACATCTAGAAATAATTAAATGTGGTGACCATAACAGATGCAACCAAAGCTCATGAACAATGAGCTGTCTTACATAATTCTTGGTAGAGCTACTTTACCATTAGCACACACTCATAAATAGCCTACATCAAAGAAAGAAACTGCTTCTTCTTGACAGCAGCAGAGCTAAACAGAACTACAAAGTAGGGGATTCTTGCCATCTACTTGATTAAAATAATTATCTGCTGTGCAATATGCTCAAAAATAAGCAAGTAAAAGTAAGCAAGGTAAAGAGATTTACAGAAAAAATAAACAAAAATGAAACTGTGTTCCATTCTGGGGCAAAACTGTCTCTGAAGTTATAATACATTCTCCATCTGTCAGAGAGACAATTTCCAAAGGCACATAAGGTGGAACAGTGATATTTACATTTATTTTCTGCTCACTAATGGCAACTGAAAATGTTTTTTCTGTCTCTAAAAACTGCCCATAAGTAGTATAGTATTCTTTACTCACAAAAGATTGTCATTATCAGTAGAAAATATCAGGAAAATAAAATCACTGCTTCAGATGTGCACCACTACTACTACTCCTCTATTATACAAAATCCAAGCTGTTAAATTAAGGCAAGGAAGTGTCTTTTGCATGTTGTTATGCTAGGAACGCAAAATTACAGTGAATGGAAGTTGATTATATATATATATATTTCAGTGAAGTCAAAGGAGATAGATTCATGAGTTATGCATAATTTAATCCTTAAAAGGCCCTTCCCATTATCCTCTGATTCTTCTATCACTTGTCCAATGCTAATATCATGGTCTCATTTCCTGCAGCCCTCTCCCCTGCAGGATATGGTCTACTTCTCCTGTATGTTCAAAAAGCTGGAACTGCAAACTGATCCTATGCTAAATCCTGTGGCCATTCACCATTTATTTTTCTGTGAAGAAGTACTACTTCATTTCCACTTGGCTATATGGGCATCTTCCATAGGCACAACTTAAAAAGCTACAGAATGCTTCAAAACCAGGAGCTGCTTAGTCATACTTTGTAGGACAGACCAAGATTTGGATTACTGTGATTAGTGGTAATGAAGACAACCATGGCAATATCAACTCATAGGCTGAGTATGATAAAACAGTGCTGTGAAATTGAATTACAGAAGTAGAAAGGGAGCAAAGGAGAAACTCAGCACAAAACTCCTGGAAAACAAGATGATGACAGAAATCCAGGTCTCTAGCTTTAAGAGAAAGAAGCAGGTACACATCATGAGTACCAAGCGGTACTGTTCTTTGTGCTAAAGCTATCCTCAATAATAACACCCTACTGGCTACACCATCTGGCTTTTCACAGCCCACACTGCAAAAGTCTCTTTTCTCATTCCTTGAAGATCCACTTCCACCAAATTAGAGTAATTCACCCATTCATAGCAAAGAACATCAATTCCAAGATAATTTCAGAGCCAAAAAATACGTTCTCTGAAGTCACTGTGATTCCTCCACCTCAGCCCACCAACAGGCAAAAAGAAAAAAAAAAGTTCAAGAGAAAAAGTAAGTTTAGGAACGTAACCTAACTACATTAGAAAGATGACTTTAAATAATGGAGTAAATTAAGCAAATAAAAGAACAAATTCCATTCAAATTTTTTGGTGTCTAAAGAAATGAAACAACTAAAGGGAAGAAAAATGAGCTGTCATGTAAAGACACCAATACTACCATTATGCATTGCTCTTGCTTGCTCACGGCTTTTCCAGGAAGATGTGCGGCTTCATACACAGCAAACTTAAAATCCCAAGAGCAAATCTGAGTTCATATTTGTTTTGTAAATATATGGCCACAGGCCAATATCTCTTAAAGTATATAACATAAAAGAATGCAAAGGATAGGATGAGACCAACTAAAGAACAGAAAGAAAACTGAAGAAACTCTCTGAATAAAAAAAAAAATAAAACACTTTGTAAAACAATCAGACGGGATAGGAGAAAAATGCAGTTACAGTTCGGGGCCTTTTTCCCCAGTTCTAAGAAAAAGCAGGAAAGTAGTTCTGAAATTCCACTATGAAACTAATATGAAATTATACTAGAGAAATAAAATTAGCAAAACAAAATTAGAGATTCTATAACAAAGTTGCTTTTTTTTTTTAATGGCAACATTGTTGTGAATTCCACTGTTCTGCAGCACAAGAAATTCAGGATTTTAATAACACTATCACAGTGGCATGCAAAGGCATTTGCAAAATGTATGCCAAAATCAATTTCCCAGCACAGGCAGTATTCTCTATTACTGCATGAAATCCTGAGGGACTAGTTTGAACTGACCATGACTGCACTAAACACATTTTGAAACCAATTCCACTGACACCATCTATGGATTCCAGACAAAAGAAAAGCCCTTTATGCAGGCCAGCACACAGAAAAAGATCTCTTTCTCAGCATTATTTCCTACTCTTTCTGTACTGCCATCAAATCTATAATCTGATTAAAAATAACTATTTGCTCTAGTTTCCCTGCAGTCTAAGTGACTCCTTTAGTTACAGAAATACATCCTAAGTGTTTGATTTAAAATTCTTAAACTAAGAATTTGCACAAATGAAAAAATCTTACGCAATTTCTTCTTCATTATGAAATCAGTAAAAATAGATTTAATACAAAATTCAAAGCAAATTTTATCATGGCATATTTGCCCTCCTTAAATAATCTTTCCCCATGCCAGGAATTCCACTATTTCTTAACATTCTAGCCATGGACTCGGAAATTTCAGAAAAAATACCATTAGCTTTATAATGTCATCACCTTGGCATTCAAAGGCAAACGAATGCAGACTTTGTGCCCTTATTAAGACTCATTGTATACCAAGTATAGAAAACAACATCACTCTGTGTGTGGCAAGTAGTGATAAAACATGAGTAAAGTCATGCTGGCATGTATTTATCTGACACTTGCACATTGAGATAACATATCCAAATATAATAAAATAAATTACTAATAGATACTGACAATGTTTTGCAAAACAAATAAAGGGATAAAGAAAAATTGCAGAAAGCTTTGAATGATTGATCAGGTGTTTTGGACTGCAGATTCATGACAGCCCAGTGCTTCCAGCATGACTGCTCCTATTGATGATAACACTACAAAGAGCCCTGCCCACAGCTCAGGCGGCCAAAAATATTGAATGACACAAGGAAAAAAAGATACATTTCAGGAATTAAACAGACTGTACTATTCATGCATTAAGTGTAAAAACTCCCACTGTAAAACTGAAATCAAAAACAAAGACAGGTAAATCAATAGTGAATGGGATAATTCCATGACAGAAGTGAGAAATGTCTCTGCTGCAAAATACATCAGAACAGTCTCTTCGAGCAAGTAAAATTACAACAGACCTTAACAAAATAATTAAATCCTTAATTAATACCTGCCTAACATATAAGTAGATCTGTCAGAGAGATCCCACCTTGAAATCAAACTCATGTATGCAAAAATCAATACCTATATGACAGCAAATGACAACTCAAAAGATTAAGAGTAGAAAGTCATAGCCTTTAGTTAACCAATACTGTGGTGAGCATGTATGTACTATGTCTGTCTGTTTTACTTTAAATGCAGCTCCTCTGCATTCTTTGAGGAATTATGCTAACTCCAGAGATCATCTGGCTTCATTCATGGGACTATTGGTCATGGATAGACACACTGACAATTTTTAAAAGCTTCTCACCTTCACATGTGTTACCGACAGCAGTTGAGAAAGTAAGCTGTTTCTGCTGCTTTGCAGATAACAAGATTTACAGTTTTGAAATTTAAAGCAGTGGAAATCAGAAAAAGCTGCTTGTTTAGTGCCAAGACTAAGTTCTGAGGTGAAACAGAATTTTTCTACACCACTTTAAAGTATGAATAGTACTAGATCTTCTCTGTTGAATGCAAATGTAGCTCATTATGTAGACACAGTCTCTGTATGAAGCTGTAGCAGCTGTCTCACCTTAACATGCTTAACAACACAAATACAGTTACAATATAGATGCAAAATTACAAATGTTAATTTTAATTTAGTTTATAGTTGATATTATCCTTTTTTTACAGTGAGCGTCAGAATCCCATAAATCACAGCTACACAGCTAAGGTCTTGGTCCTTATTTTCTTTAGCTGGGTTATAGCTAAACATATCTACTCTCCCTCTTTTTTGAGCTTTAATCACTCAGTAAAGTAACAATTATTACTCTGTCTATTGCGTTAACCTGTCCACAGCCACATACTACTTTTACCAAATCTGAAAGGTCACACAGCAGTCATTTTGTGTGCAGTCAGGTGTCACGAACAACTGCATTCAGACATTTTAATGCAAACAAGGCTAATGAGACACTATTAATTTTGTGGGAAACTCTCACATATTTCCTTTACATACATTTGGTTCCCATAAAGGCCTCAAACAGCCAGCCCTGGCAAAATGAAACCCCTTCTCTCCTCTGACAGGACAAGTTCCTGTTGGAGCTATCAGCACCAATCACGAAGAAACACAGTTTTAGTACAGAGATTTCACTTTCTGTACAGTTTTGGGCTGTTTTGTTTTTCACTTGGCTGCCAAAAGGACTAGTTTCTTTCACAGTGTGTTTTGTGACAAATAAAGCAGCAGTAACATGTCCAAGACATCCATTCCCATTCACAAAGAAGGTATAAGACTGTTCATTAATATTATGCTACAAAGAGGTTCCTAAGAATCTGGGTTTGTAAGGTAAGAGTAAATTTAACTGAAAAACAAGGGGGAAACATTATGTCATATTCCCTTTTAAAAATCTTTTGAGAAAGATCTCCTTTGAAGCATACCACATATGGCTATCCATTTATTCAGCTCCCCAATTTACTTACTATCTGTAAACTCCTCGTTCATGAGGGAGCCAAGGAAGATACTTGACAAGAATTGCCTCCAAGTCTATTCAGGAGCTGCCAAGAAGTGGAATTCCTCCCAGCTGAGGGTGTTACTGCCATAAACACCTCACAGGGGTCACTAGGCTTGTGGTGAGCTGATTTTAGAGCTCTTTTTAGAAAAACATAGTGTTCCTGCTCTTCCTCTCCCCAAAACCACTGGGGAAAAATTAAATATAATGGCTTACATAGTGTCAACATCCCTCTCTGCTATGATATACAAGGGCATGATTTCACAGGTATCCAAGATGTAGGATATGTAGTGGACAGGTGATTGAACCCTAGCAATCCTAAGAGGTTATCCTAATGGAAAAGAAGAGTCGTTGTAAAACATTAACACCTTTCAAGTATCACTCATTTCAAATGTAATCTCCCTACGGAGCACTAGACTACCTGTTTTGGTATTCATCAGAATTTATCATCCTTCCCAAACCCTCAGAAAGCCAAAACAGCTGCAGAAAGGGTGAGGAAAGGGGGGGATTTAGGGGGGTGATATCCATTCCTGCCACAGCTGGACTTAATCACAATGATCACAAGTTCTTCCGCCTTTAGGTCTCAGAAGTTTGACTGCAATGGAGCAGATAACTGAACACACCACAGCCTCCAATCCTGTAAGGGCTCCTACCAGACTGAAAGACAGTACAGCAGTTGCTCAGCAGTCATAATCACTCAGCACATCTCTCAGTTTATTCATCTTTAACTAACCCTCCCATTAAATAGCAGGTCAAATAAAAGGCTTACAAGAACCTTGGCTAAAAGCACCACATTCAAAACCACAGTTTCTGAATGAGAAAGATGCGTCCTTGAACAACATGCTTTCCCTGAACAAAATGAAATTTTTCCCGATGATTACAGAACTTCCCTTTTGAACACTGAAGCAGCTGTTTAGTGGGAAGAATATTCAGCTGTGGTTCAGTCAGGTCCCATAGTGCAAGAATGAAGGCTCTTAGAAGCACTGGCAAATTCTGGAGAGTCGGAGGGCCACTTGGTGATAACACAGTTACATAAACAGGGAGAGGGAAAGGAAAGAACAGAATCACTGGAGGGAAACTACAGCCAAAGAATTACTATTATTTGGGGCTGAAAGAAAATATGTTGTTGACGTCCATTACAGGAAGGAGATCTGACAAAATGTTGAGGAGGTGGAGGAGCATTCTCACATTTTCAACACTATTTATGCAATTCTGTCTGTTAAGTTCAAGAATTCTTGTTGACAAACATAAAAACTCTTCACTTTCAAAACCATACGAACATAGTTGAAGAGGAGATCTTAGAATTTGTTAAGGTAATACTTCATCACATCTTTTCAATATGGCCATTTCAACAGGCTAAGCAGTTATGTAACTACTAAATGAAAAACACCCAGGAGAGTTTATAAAAACAGTATTTTATAGCATCATTCAATGTGCTTAATAAAAATAGAATATTTTTTCTCACACTAGCAAACCCCAAATTATTAACAAGTTTGATAAATTAGACTTAACATGCTCCTTTTCATTAATGAAACACGGTAGTGCCTCATTTAACACTTTAATGACTTCTTTGTATATATCATCTGGCAGTGCCAAGCTTCCCATCCAAGGGTCTGAATAAGGAGGTAGCACCAGAGTTCTGCTCCACAAAGACACTCAACTCCCAAGAAGCAGCAGCTACACTCCCTGCTTTTGTCACAGAAGATACAACTCCCTCTTCACTGTAACAGCATCTGCCATGCATATAGTGCCAGCATGAAAAAAAAAACAGTACTTTTTTACTGTTTATTTCAAGTTCTGACCAGTGGACTTTTTTTAATGTATTTGTTATGTAGCCAGCAGAACAAAGTTACTTGTGAGAACAAGTCTACTCACACCTACTCATCTATAGTCAAAGCTGAGGATAAACAGCCATGGAAAGAGTCATCACCCCAGCACAGAGAATAATATCCAGGCAAGTGGAAGGAATGAGAACATCTTCAAGCAGTCGGGATTCTTGCTGGCTAAAGATAATGAACACAAGTCTCATGGAGGCATGTGAGCCTTCTCTTTTAATATGAGAAATTAAAAGCAGCTGTTACATTTCTCACTCTCTTTTGACCCTGATTTCACAGTGAGGAGTCAGTATCCTGTTTTACAAAGGGAAGTGGGCAGCTGGTTTCTTTTTCACAATAGGACCTGACCTGTTGGTTCTGGAGCTCCTCAGATGAAGGCACTTGGACACACTACAGCTGTTCAGATCCTGAAGAAAGAAAATTTCATTCTGTAATAAAATACTGCCCAGAGTCACCCTGAAGGTATAAAATGTATGGCTTTAAATTTGTTTTAGGACCATTGTTGACAAACCCTATCTTTAAAATACACAGTCTATCTACACAGCTGGAGTGGAACTTTTCTGCTATAAAGACACCTGGAAACTTGACAATTACTGTCACCTAAATCTCACCGTTTTTTAATTCCTGCTGATATACTGCTATCAAAAAAATAAAGCCTTGATTCTTATCTTAAGCTTCCCTGGACTCAGACAATGAAATCAAGCAGCTCTTCATTTACAGACACATCTAAAGACAGACTGCAGAGGATCAGAAATTCAAAGTTGTGATACTCATCACAGTATCACAGAAACACGGAGGAAAAACTCACAATACAAAAATTATTATGCAGAAAAACCTCAGACAAAACTTCTTTGATAAAATTAAAACTTGTCATCTTCTTCCTATTTATGAGCCAGGTGACCACATAATTACAGGTATTTAAATGTCTCAGTAAAGTCCTAGCTACTAGACATGTTCAGCGGCTTAAGAAAGGAATAGATCGGAAAATAGATATTTTTTTTCATCATGTCCAGAAACACAGGAGAAAAATTTACCTTTTAATAGAAAAAATAGTAACATTGACAGAACCAAAGAAGCTTGACAGTTAATAGACTAATCTTTGAAGCTTGGAAAAGTTTGCTAAAGTGTGTCAGCAATTCTCCACAGGAATGAAATAGACTGACTACCATCTTGGATAGGACTGTTTGAGATTTAGCAACCACAACAAAAAGACAAGAAAGAAACCAAAATGGCATCTTTTGTTGACTTAATTAGAAAAAGAGAAACCCTGCCAAACACAAGAAATGCATCATGACAGGACTAAGTGTTCTGCATTTGTCACACAGATGTTATTAAAGTGCTCCTGACTGCTCAGACATGGAAATGCAAATACTGCTGACAAACATAAAAGTAAGCTGTATTATTAAAAGCATGTTTTTTACAGGAACAAGTTTTTTAGCAGCACACAGAACAAGCTGCCATCCTGGTTCATGCCATGAAAATTTCTAATATTCTATGGCATTGATAAATATTATAATGCAAAAGTTTAACACGAGCAATTAGAAATCCCATGTAATAAATAAAGTCTCTTTGTATACTTGGAAACATTTTTCTATCACATTCAGTCTTCATAGTCTGTTATCTCTCAGTTTACTATGCTACAGCTCACAACATGAAGTGTTTCACAGGATCAAGCACAGTGCAGCAAACTCATGTGTTTTATACAAGTGAATTTGGGAGGAAAGTATCTATCCAGACAGACCATACAAAACACATGTAAAAAGTTAAAACAGCTTCAGTTACAAACTAGTCACATGGTCTAAGGTAGAAATATTAGACACCTTAATAAAAACATTAAAAACACAGAAGACTAAGTTCTGTAGTTTAAGCAGAGGACTAGGAGAAAAACTCCCTCCCTCCCATTCTGATTTAACCACTATCATTCAAGCTGCTCTTTAATAAAGCCTAACTGCAGAAGAGCCTCAGTAATCTGAGGCTTTAGAGGACAAAAGCTTTACATGAGGCTAAATATGGCTTAGAGTTGGACCAGAGAGGGAAAGATAGCTAATTACTTTTAATTCCCCTTGTTACAAACAACAGTATTATCTGGAAAATTCAGTGCACTCTTTTGCACAATTCCTATGGAAAATTCTGATATCTAAAATTCATTACATGTCTTTTTTAAGTAACTGCCAGACTTTTAAAAGGCAATATCAGTACTACCTCCATAAGATGTTAAAAACTCCTAACTTTTGTTGTGGAGGCTTGCCACAACCTGGTATTTATATGCAAGGGGGTCTTTCCAATCAAGTAATAAAGTTTGCCGGTGGCAGAATAGCTGATTACTTTCATCTGGCAGCAGGATGACTGAAAAACATTGTCCTAATGATCTTCAGCCGGGGGATTTTAAATTGGGCATGCCCTTGCCACATCTCAGTATCTTAACAATACCTTTCAGATACTAGCAAAATTAATAAAAACAACGAGATAGCAAAGGCATCTACTGTTAACTTCTTAAACCCATCCATTTCTAATTGCAGGGAACAACAGCATCAACTCTAGTTAAGCAGAGTTCACAAAAATGCTGTGTTTGTTGGGGGTTGAGTTTTCTTACTTTTTCTTTGCTTGTCGTGGAATTCTTCCCATTGAGTTGCTAAGAGGCACTGATGGCTTGAGACAGTCAGGGAGGGGGAACTCCTCTGGTTTTGGGAATTTCTCTCGGAGGGACAGAGACACTTAGAGATTA
>JAOTQZ010000002.1:1089493-1100881 GCA_026546895.1 Pogonocichla stellata
TTCTTATCCCCATATCTTTGCCTGAGAGCCCCTTAATTTCAAAATTATAATTCGGAGGGAGGAGGTTTACATTCTCCATTCCAAAGGAGGCTCCTGCCTTCCCTAGCAGACACCTGCCTTTCAAACCAAGACGTCATCAAAGGAAAACACAGTTTGTGAGACTTTCAAACACCTGACACTAATAAAGAGTTTTCCCCACAGGCAACTACCAAAATGGAAAACTTCATGATCAGTGGATATTCAGGATGCTATCTACACTTACAGAAGTTTTAATTGCAACACACAGGTTTAAATTTCCAGTAATCCATTTTTCCTGTTTACAACACATAACCAGGGACAGAGTAATACATAGTAAACAGGTCAGTAACAGAATAGTCCGCTAAGTGGCAAGTGAAGGCAAGGCGCACATTAAATGCTGAACACGTGAAATTTCTAGGGAATGGGAATGACTACATGAGTAATCTCTCGTGCAGAAATTAAATCTATTAGGCAATTAACTGCTTGAACTGTTACATCCCACAGAGCTGAAACTGTCCCCCTTCAGATTGTAAACACCTGGACAAGGCCATTAGGCTTGGAAGGAAATCATTGCCTTACCCTGTAGCTGATCCGAGAGGATTCCTGAAGACTTTCACATTTTTATACCCATTTCTACAACTTCCATGCAGGTCCTTCACAAGTCAGTCACTGATATTCAGTGTTCTTCATTTCACATTGAACTAATTAATTCAAGATGATTAAGTCAGGCTTTCAGTATTAAAGAAGCCTCTGGGGGAAATAAACCAACAGCAATGGCAGGGTGGGAGCACAAAGAGAACTGAAATTTCACAGTAAACTCTCCTTTTTGAGAAAGTACATTGCTTTACTGTCCACGACTTTTCTTTCTTTTTCAACTTTCCTCTCTTAAGTCTTATTTCCACAAGATGGATTTCATGTCCTGGATTTATTATAATCCCAGTTTCCTGGGAAACATCCTGGCATGCTACAGCAATTCACCACATTAACATCACAATGATTAAGAACACCTTCAATATTAGAAATGTTTTCCAAACATTCTACAGTTGTGATTGTGGAAAACATATATAGAATTGTGTTCTGGTTTTAATGTACTAGAAAAGCCTTCACCTACACATATTACACACCCTTCTTCAGAAAATGGAAAACTGGAGCTTGATGTCTGCCTTTATGAATGAATTAACAACTGAGCTACTAGGGAAAAAAAAAGAAATAGAACATTAACACCTTTGCTTTCCTTAAGGATCAAAAAATGTGCTTCATTTCCAAAGGATGTCAACGTTTCATTCAGCCTGCAGCACCTTGTTAATTTCATAGTTAATAGGAAATATAAAAAAAAAAAAGCAGTTAAACAAGTTTCAGGTTCATTCTAAGTGAAAGCCTGTATTAATTTTTCAGCTCAGAAAAGGCAGGATAAGATCTAAAGCACTGAACCAGAGTAAGTGTGATAAAAGAGCCAACAGAAGTTACATCTCTGGTGATTTGAACCAGAGAAGATAACAGCCTAATCTTGCTACTTATTTTGTGCTGCTGGTCTAAATCTCAAAATTATATTAACAATCAAAAAAATCCACCTAAAAGATCATCTGATTAAAGGCACTGGAGTTATATGTTTACATATATAAGTTTATGAAAATTGATCAATTACTCCAAAACAAACAGATTGAAAGAACAAATTAAAGACTGCTCTACCAAATCAATGGTAGTATTTTAAGGTTTTGAATAATATATCACATAAAGATCATCCATATCATTGATGCTGCAGCTAGATGCGGTCAATATACTTACAGTTTGGTAACTTTCTGAAGATATAAAATCCCCCTGCAACTGTCAGAAATACATACAATGCCAGTATCTAAATTTGTGTACTACATTATGGTTTCCAAGGCTTGCAATGGCTGTACACATGAAGAGAATGTGAACTAACCCAGTGAATGATTCTAGAGGAGTTATATGCAAAAAAAGTGTTCTCAGTTCACATTTTAAACAAGAGTAGCCAAATAACTAGAACTCAACTTACGGTTCTATATTATATTGAATCCCATTTTTATTACATTTTGAAGGGTTTTGAAGCACTTTATTGCTGCAAAAGAATATGGCAAGAATATTGAATGGTCTTAGTACCATATACTTGGTAAAAAGTATTCAGATATCTAAAGAGAAAAAATTATTCAATATTTATATGGTATCAAAGGGTGCTATCGCCATGATAATGACACAATGCCTCTTTTTTCCCGGCCACTACCAGATGGCAGCTTAATATTCCAGTCTCATCTCTGTATTTGTTAGTCTGCCTCCTTATTAACTTAAAACTATTTTTACCTTCCATCAGTACTTTAATTACCTGTGTAATCTTTCCTCCCATTTCATACATGCAACAGCAAGGTTATAAACTGAAGTAGGCTGAATTATAACCAGAATTACATTTATGCTTAAGAACTTCATAGACTAAAGAATGCAACTGAGATGTTTCTTCTTGCAAATCAGAAATCCTATCTCTTGCTTATAGCAATGTATCTTATCTAATTAAATTAATATTAATTCTAAGAGAGATTACAGATATTCTATATATTCAGAGAACCTGAATTTTCTAGAGGATTTTTAAAAGCAGAGTGAGGAATATAACAGATGACTGTCTGCCTCTTCAGGCTCTGTGAAGACTTCATTAACAATTCCACTCAAGAAAAGCAGTTTTAGTACTGCATGATGAGAATATCCACACTAACAGTGACAGTCCAGGAATCCTCCCTGTAAACAACTCATGAACTTTTACAGACATTTGAAAATTGTTTTATAAATATTGGGTTTTTTAATTTACTAACTCTCATACACACTATTTCCAACCATACCACTCCAACCAGACATAATGACTGGCCATTAGGAATAACAATTACTTCATTGAGTGAGGTTGATTAAAGTAAAGAGTTTTCTCTTGCTTGTCCACAAGGAGGAAGTGGAGAGAGCAGAGAACACCCAAACAAGAAAAATTCACTGCACAGATAAAACAGAAACTTAAAAAGCTTTGAAAGAAAAGACTACATAGGGGGCAATCTCAGTAATTTTCAGAGAGGAGAAAAAAGATGGTTTTATTTAGTTGGAGACCCATAAGTTCACGTGAGAGGAAAATATCAGAAAAGCTTTGTTATGAAGAAAAGCCAGAAAGTGCAGCAGCCAAGAGGAGCTGGGCTGAATCCCAACAGTCACTTGAAAGATTTATGGTATCTCCAGAAGGTGCTTAGAGACCCCACAGAGGTTCAGATTCCAGGGGCTTAAAGAAGAAATGGTCTAATGAAATAAATCCCTAACACATAAGCCGATGAAATGTCTCACCAGAGGAGGAGCTCTACCAGCAGCCCCAGTTAACCTGTATGTTATTTAAAACAAAACAGAACAAAACAGAATGAATTCATGTGCAAGTCTATGAGCCAAGAGAAACATAGATTGTTAGTCCTCAGAGCAAGAAGATGAGATTTTAACAGCTGCAAAGTGTTGAACTAATGCTCAGAGGATATTCTGCTGTTCAGTGGATTCTTTCCCTCAGCATCACATGGAATAAAGCTGAGTATCTGCTCTAGGACTCCTTGGCCCCAGGGCTAGACATGAAGATACACAGAGGGAATTACCATATTCTTGGAGAAAGAATATCACCAGGAATCATTTCTTTATAAGAGGTTTTGACTTCTCAGAGACTCATAAACCAATGAAAATAGCAAAGCCATTGGACTTGAATGTTTCAGACCATGTAACTATCCTTAAGTTTAAATGAAATGGAGGAATGAACAACTGTTAGCCTGTACCTCAAAATTTATGTGATAAATATATAATGCTCAAATGAGCAGTTAACACAGACCAAAAAAAAATGAAGGGCTGGATATGAGAAAAGTCTAGGACTTAAGTTAATCAAAATAAAAAATTATAGGCATTCCTGGTCAAAAGAAAATAAAGAGAAATGTGTGTACTAAGATGAAATGAGAGCATGCTGTTAAAATTTGCCATCGTACTTGAACTGAAGGAGTACCTTCCCCACTTCTGCTACCAGCAGTGATTGTGGCCAGCATAACTATAGTGAGGACACAACAGGTCCTTACAGGTAAAATTCAAACAGCATTCAAAGTGGGAGGACCCAACATAGAATTATTATAAAACAGATAAACTGCAAGATTGCAGCTGTAACCATTCTAGATCTTAACAAAACAATCTCTCTTAAAAATATCAAATGGAGGAACTACAGAAAAGGAGGAACTACAGAAAAGGAGAAAAACTGGATGTGGCAACTACAATCTATCAGCCTGACTTTAAATAGACTATTTGAAGAACTTTCAAAGAACAAAGACAGAAAATAAAACATTTGCCAAGTATCTCAGTATCCTTCCAACAACAGATTTTTCTAGGCACAGAAGAAAGCTGATCTGTATTTAATAAAGCAACCAATAGAAATCACATTTCTTTACATACTACTTACTACAGATACCACAATTTTTACTCAAAGAATCATATTCTATAAAACTAGGTAAAGAAGGAATCAAAACAAGTTGTCTCGAGTATTGATAACCAGTTTGTTTAATCTATTAATTAAGCAGAAAAAAAACCCAGAACATAAGCAATTCAGTAACATTCACTAATTCTTGAAACTAGAAAGCACTATCAATGTAGAGGAGATCAAGAGGATCTTTATACAGAAGAACCAGAAGACTGAAGTAACAAATACAGAATGACAAAATATGAAATTACATACCAGCAAATTTTTTTTTCTGAGAGCTGGGAATTTATTCATTGGAAACTGAAGAGAAGAAAAAAAACCCAAATATGGATGACTATAAGTCAAAGTAATCCAGCCTAAAAAAATTATAAATGCAAACTGATTTAGATTAGATGTTACCAGTTAAGTACTAACATTCCTCTGTAAATAACTTGTCCACTTAGAAAACACTGAATATAGATAAAGAGCAGCTAGAGCCAGAGACTTTATGAAAATACCTGCCTGACCATGTGTTTCAGAAGGCACAGCAGTTCTGATATGTTTCCCTGAAATGTGGGGTAGGCAAGGGGAGGTGTAGTTACTGGGAGCCTCTGGGGATGGTGGGTACTGAGATTTTTACCTGATAATCCCTACCAATGTTTCTAACTTTCATCCATACTTTCTAGGAAAAATTATCATGATTAGTGCCTGCTCATAGGCCTAAAACATGGTTTCCATTAGAAGCAATTAGCAAGAATGATGGCATAGCATAAAATCAAAGTCTGAAAAAGTGCACTATAAATGGCCTCCAGTAAGATGCAATAGACATGGAAAACATTTGTGTTGCCTGGTGATTTCCGAACATGCCATTTCAACAATGAAGTTTTAGAAACTGAGGGACAATTTGTATCCCACAACCACGGGGTTCTGGAAATGTAACACATGGTCTAGTCTAAATCTCAAATATTGGCGAGGGTCCTCCCTTCAGACAAACATTTCTGAATATTAAAGGCAGTCAGCCTTTCAAAAAAGCTGTTTCAGCTGTCAGGTCTTTCCCCCATCCTCAGATACATGCACAAGTGGATTTTAAAATTAAAAAACAAAATGAAACAAAATTTATTAGTTTTGAGAAAATGTAAACATTACTTCTTTAATTGAATATTACAAACCTAAGAGACTTGTAGTTGTTTTTTTATCAATGGAAAGAGAACACAAAAGCAGCCCGGTATTACGGCAAAACCATTACAAAACTGTACCCCTGCCAAAATTATTGCTAAAGACACCAACTTCAAAGACAGCTAAAAAAAGAAAATAAACCAATTCCTGGATATGGAATTTTACTTTCATAGTAACAAAAGGGAGCAAACAAACAAACAAGGGCCAAATACATGGGAGGTTGCCATTCTTCTTTCTTTTGAAACCCAAAATGAAATGCTCTCTCTTCGATCTTTAGAAGTTATACAAATCTAAAACCAAAGGAAAAAGAATTTTCTAACTTGTGACTTCATTTTCAAATTAAACTTTTGGGAAAAATAACTATTCTACTGTTACAAGTGACAGCAGCACATTGTTTTAAAATGTGTTACATTAAGGAGTTCTGTGCTCTGAGAAAGCAGGTCACACTTAGTTTGTTTAGTATTAGTTTGTTTCATCCCCTTGCTCCTACAGTGTCATGCACACAGCACTCTCTTCCCTTCAGAAACCTACAGACACACATTAAATTAGCTAGGATTTTCAAAATGCAGAGAACCTGAAAATCCCCCCAAAGTACAAGCTGTGACTGATTTCATTGCAGCTTATGTTCCTGAGCTCCCTGTATGTTTGAACAACAAAAGTTTTTTGAAAATACCTTCCCAGTTCTCCCCACTGTCTCTCAACTTGTCCAGCCACCAACTGAAGTGACGTTGTATAGTATTACTATAGACCTATACAAGCATGAGGCAGAGGCAGGAAACACCAGGTTTTGTCTATTTTAAAATCCATCATTACCAACTTTTGTGCTCTGATTAAATAGACAATATTCAATTTGGGCAATTTTTGCCCCGTTCTACTTTTGCACCATGAGCTGGAGACTAGCTCCTGATGGGGCTCCAAACACCAAGTAAGCCTTGGTACTACTCCAGAGCCTCACTAGAATAACTACGAGTGTAAGCACAGCATGCTCCATAACATCCAAAGGGCCTTCAGTGATTTAATTTCTCAAAATGCTGTAAATCATGTTGTGTTGGATATCTTCCTGAGTGGCAGAGGCAGTACAGTACACAAAACTCTCAAAACAGGTTTTGAGTGTTTTGTGTACTGTACTGAGGAAGGGCTGAGTTGCTGCTTTAAGGTTACTGCTTCCCTTCCACTGAATGTAACTGCAAATTCTGAGTTGATACATTCTTGAGATGAATTTATTTTCAACTAGTACACCAAAAACCCTACCTATACAACACGCATTTACAGTCTCTTGTCTGGCTTAAGCATTAACAGAGGGATAATCCTCTCTGAGATTATTCTTCTCCATTTGTGAGCATCTTAAGGCAATCTTTGCAGAAAAGAATAACAGACATGCTTTATTGAGTCCATGTCCATGTAAATGCACATTGATCCTACAGAAATGCCATTTAAGGATCATAGTGATCAAAATACCAAACTGAAATGTATTCATAAAATTTCCTAATTAATATAAATGCAATAACCTATCCAATGATTAGTGAAATAACCTTAAGTAAAAATAATTAGATGTCTATGTATCTATGCAGTGTTTAATATCTGACCTTACTGATGTAAAGAAGCAGAGATAAAGATAACAATATATCTTTGAGTGATAACAGCCTGTGAGAAAACAGTTTCATACAAATGAAAGGTCTAATATTAATGCCACAATGCAGAAGGACACATGGAAGAAAAGGCTTTGGTAAATCATTACTCTGATATGTCTGGATATGAGCTCAAAATTCAAAGCAGGAAAAACAATGTGTAGAATAAAATTCTATTTATTGAGGTTTTATGCAACTGAAAACAAAAGGTCATATAGAAGGTAATGGACCAGAAGCAGAGTGCAGTCGTCTCTAGCAGTTTCCTTGATTAATAATATACATCCAGCTCCTTGGACACTGCATTAAACCATATATGTTTGCCTATAACTGTTAAAAAAAAGAGCATACACAAGTTGTTTGTCTTGCATATATTTAGCCAGACATTAGCTAAAAACTGCCCTTCCTGTTGCCCCTTTCCCAGTACCAGATGTAGGCACAAGCCAGTGGAAGTGGAGCAGACATAGGCATGACAACCTAATTCCCTGCATGGAGGAAGTAGCTGGGGACAAGGAGGGAGAAGGGGAGACATAAACACTTTACACAAGGTCAGTGCAGGAGATTGAGACATCTGTCAGGGCTGGAAGTTAGCACATTTGCTTTTATTACAGCAAACAATATCAGTACTTGCAACAGTTTATGCTTAAAGCAGTGCAGCCCATGAGCACAAATAAATAGGCAGGACTATCCTGATTTTTATTTAAAGTCATATCCCATAGGAAATGGAACTAGTAAAGTCTGGCATAAATGTAATGCTTGTTTTCATTTAGTACAGACAACAGGGAGAGACTCTGAGGCTGCATCTCTAATGTACTTTCAGTTATAGAATGAAAACCCACTTCTAAACAAAGCAAAGCATTTCAAAGTCCATAGATTTGACCCATCTAGAGTAACCCAAGTTATCAATGGGAAGCTTGTGGAAGTGAGGAAATAAGCACAAAAAGAGACTGCAACATAAGTACTGTCCCTTAAAACACGTTCTGCTAACTCTCCCTATCAGATGCTACAATGAAACCTGGGTTGTACTGTCAAATTCACCCACATAAAGCAAGCCCAGTTAAAACTTTCTTTACCCTATTTCATTTAAATGGGCCTGACTGAGGAATATTAATTGACTCTATACATAACAAAATTTAATCAGTAATCCACCTACCTTGGTACATATTTCCTGCCACCCTAAAAATCCTTAACAAGTATTTATCCAGAGGAGTCAGCAGATTTTATAACCAAGCATAGCCAGACAGCACACAGGTCCTTACAAACATGCCTTCTGCATTAGAGTGCACTAGTAGTTACTGTAGATGCTTACAGTTACTACATTTGGTCATGTATGTGTTAGATAAGCTAGAGCTATTTAATCAGCTGCACATTTATTTCTATATAATATAAAATTATATTCACAAGTTCATATAGGAGAGTAGTTCAGTACAAAGAGGTGAGAAGTATCTGCACATCTTCTGTTGCAATGCTAAATATACCACTGCTCTCCAGGCATGACAGAAATCCCTTGCAATTCAATATTCTGAAAAGAATTATTTTCACCTAAGTGCCAATGAAATTAATGATTTTGTACAACTTCTTATATAGTTGTCTCAAAGAGCTTAGAACTGATTGAATGAACTGTGATTTATGAGTATAATTTTAAAAATTCATTACTCCTCCTGAAAGAAGTGCCTTTTTACAGAGATTAGTATGCTTTTCTCATAGACTGAGAGCAAGGACACTATCTTCTATCAATTCTATAAAATCTGAACTTTCTTCTGCTACATTTCCTGTGTAAACAAGGCTTAATTTCATCTTTTCATCAGTGGCACATTTCAGTATTTGGTGTTAAAGAGTAGCTGCTGGCCCAATGGCTTTTTGTTTGTTTGTTTGTTTGTTTGTTGGTTTGGTTTGGGGTTTTTTTGTTTTGTTTTGTTCTGTTTTGCTTTTGCAGCTAACAAGAATGAGTACTAGAAATAAATGGAGAGGTGCTACAGCAGATCTGTGAAATCATAAAGAGTTGGGACCAACCATTCTCTTTGTCTCCAGGTTGAGTGCAAAAGGTGCTTTATCTGAAATAGGCAGCTGATTGACACACCCACTACCACAGCATATTAGGGCCAATGATACTTGGGAAAAGCTGAGATTAGGTAATTTTCACAAGAAAAAAATCCATTCAAGGTTACAAATGTGCAGAAACTACCTTGCCTGGGATGTCCTCAAGCTGAAAATAGTCGAACACCAAGTATCCATGAGGGAAAGTTTCACGTTTGCCCTGCTCTAACACTTATCCAGGGTGTATGCTTTTATCTTCTAGGAGAAGAAGGATATGGAGTTAGATGGGACATTGATCTGATACAATACATACACTGACACTGGCACAGAACACCTGTCCCAAATGAGCCGGGTGATATTTTTCCCCCAGGGGTTTTGTTAGCTGATATCTCTGCTTCCACACTGTTCACATCTGCAGCAGGATTTGAACAATCAGTTGGACAGAGAGCCCTCACTGCAGAAGTGTTCACAACAGTTTGACACTCAGTGTGGAGTAGATTGCTCAGACAAATTCTTCTTATCATTAAAACACTGCAAAGCAAGTTTCTCCAAGTTATCTATATGGATGCTGAAGCTCATGAGATTGTAAATCAAACTCATGCACTTTAAAAGAAAAATGCAGACTCTGGAAATCATTGATTTTATCTTTTTTCAGCATGCAACTAGAAGTTTGTTTTCAAGAAGGAACTGAGCTGTGAAGTAAAATAAAAAGGCTTATTCTGCGTATCAATCTGCTTGCATAGTAAAATGGAATGTAAGGGATTCCTAACTCATCTCTCTCCCCATGTTTTAAAGCCTTCCAGGAAAGATTAAGCCTTCTGCTGACCCAGCAATTAATGAAAATTTGTAAGGATGATGAAATGCCATTAGTATTTGATAAATGGACAGACCCAACCATACCCATCCATTTACAGCTTATTAGTTACTTGGTCTAGTGTCCTGTAAGACAACTGCTGATGCCAACTCTTTGTATAAAAGTGAACACCATCAAAACTCATCTGTTTCTGAATTGGGATGACTTCCATCTAAAAAAGTAGCTCATGACCACTACTCCAGAAGGTCACTGGCTATGAATGAACTCTTGCTGGACACTTAACTTAAATGTTATTCATTATGCTGCATAAAAATTTAGCGGCCAAAGGTATTCAAGGACTCTATTTTTGCCAGTGGTGCTCTGAGTAGTCTATTAGCTAATATTTTAATACACAGTTCTCTGCTATATAAACTCTATGATTAAGACTTTTTAATATCATTACTCCTCTTCCACAGTTATGGACACATCCAATTTCTCCAACAAGAATATCTTTATCACATATGCTTCTTTTCCTATCACAGCTATAGACTGAAGTATGCAGAAAATTTTGGACTTAGCCACACATAAGCTTTCAAAACTTCCGTCTTCCCAGATGCAGCTTGCTGACATCAACTAAAATATTTTCCTGAGAACTAGGAAAAAAAGGTAATTTACTGCAATAATTTTTAAATGTTTTTGTTCTTAAACTTTACCATAACTTTTAATTCTCAAATAAAAGCCAAACGTCTCTATGACAATGTGTTTTTGATGTTTCAGTATCTCATATGTTCTCTAAATCGTGGATTCAGGTAGCAAACAGCTGTAAATTTATTACACAGATGGCGGCAACTACCTTTGGAGATTTTTTTTTTTTGCAGGTATTAGACACTGAAAATTTAACACTTTCCACATTTAAGAGTAACCACAAACTAAGAGAAGCAAAAGTGAAAGGCTTCCAATATCCAATTTCCCAGGATCAGAGCTTCCATAGCACACATTCAGTGCCGGATACTAGATTGAAAAGACTGCATCAAGGAACAGAGTCTCATTCTTACAAATGTTTTAATTATTAAATGGAACAGTTTTTCTATTTTTAAAATGCTAAAAGGCCACCATACAAGAATTCTTAAGCAAAAGCATCTGGAGAGTTCCCATTCACCTGAAGTTACCTAATGATTAAAATTATGTATTTGGGGGGCTGATTCTTTTTATTATTTTTCTTCCTTCCTGCAATAACCTCAGCACGGCCATCTACTGCTCCTGCACAGATTCAAAGAAGCATA
>JAOTQZ010000002.1:1134959-1159012 GCA_026546895.1 Pogonocichla stellata
GCCTGAGAGCCCCTTAATTTCAAAATTATAATAATAATTTGGAGGAAGAGGGTTTACATTCTCCATTTCAAAGAGAAGCTTCTGCCTTTATTGGCAGACACTTGTCCTTCAAACCAGGACAAATACCAACCTTCAGAACATATCTGGAGAACATTTGTTCCCTAAAGGAATAAAAATTCAAATTATCTGCATTTCCTACCAAACAGAATTTTCAGGACTTCTGTCAAGTAAATCAGTGCTGCTAGACTACTCCATAGCTGAGAAGTGTGAGAACTGCAGCAGTGAGAAGCTGGGAATTCAGGCTCCTGAGGTGTCACAAGTCAGAAAAGCATAAGTTTCAGCTGCTACTTTTAGCATAAGAAGCTGGGATTTGGAGATAATGGCAACTTCCCACACTGTCTTTCAAAGGCTAAGCAGACATAAAATCAACTCCCCTGAGTTTTTCTAAAGTACATCTGTAATTTTTTTAGAGGGGTTTTTTTGTTGGTGGGTTTTTTTTTTGTTTGTTTGTTTGCTTTTAAGAAAAATTGAGACTTGAAAATTGATTCTGAATGAAATCTGTGATCTTATGTCACTTAGATCATTTAGAAAATCTGACTATCCCGTAGCTAATATGAAAAAATACCTGCAGAGAAAGATTAATATAGGAGGGTAAGTTTATCTCTGTATTCAACAAAGCTCAATTATACTTAGCAGATTTCTGTAACAATATATTACAGTACCAAAAGGAATTGCAACCCATTGTCAGCTTTTTTTGTTCCAAGACAAGTGAGGAAAATTCAGCATCACATTATGAAGCTTATCTGGACTGCTAGGTACTTGCCAGACTGCAAGAATACAGTATATTTTTGGGGTGCCCAGTGCTAACCTCTCTTTGTACATAAATCTTTTCAAAGGTTTACACAAAGGCTGCAAGGTCTACAGACAATTCATCTCCATTTTGCTTATTATTAGATAATAATATTGTGACTATCCATAAAGGAAACATATCATCCGGCCAAGAAACAGGTAACAGCCGGTCACTTCTGAGGGGCAATAAAATCATGACTATCTGGGGACTGTCTTAGGAGAATTAGAAATCTCTCCAAAATAAATTTTAAAATGTTTTACATAGCTTTTAAATTCTCATCTTCCTCAGGTACGAGACTCCAACAGATGAGAAGCTATATGTCCATGTGAACATGTAGCTGCAAAGCCATGCAAATATTTAACCTGAGATGGAGATCTCTGAAACACAAAACACCTTGTCAAGGCTTCAAAAATTTTATTAAATAACAGCTTTCTACACTATATGATCTTCTCACCTACTATAGAAAATGGTAGGTAAGGTACTAAATTAAACAAGCTGCACAACCACAAGGCATAGTGCAATAAAGAATCCATTAGCTAAATAATTTTAGATCTAAGCAAAGGGAAAACATAAAGACATTTACATTAGTGTCTAATATGATTGTAAACCCTGCATTACTGATGGGGAAATGATAGTACAGCTGTCCATTCTGTGTGTGATTGCAATACTGGCGCACACATTTATCAAACTGTCCTTTCTATTTAAAAATGTATTAAATATGTGCATGGATTCTGCATTATTAGCTAGTAACAAAGCCAACAATGTTTTTTTCTACTATTTTTTATTTGCTATCAATGTAAAATTAGGGTTTGAGAAGTTATTACAAATCATATCTTTTCACTGAACTTCTATACGAGTTTATGTTTCTGTTAGAAATTTTTATTATTACAGAGTCAATCACACAATGCAATTTAGATGATAGCCATACTCAGATTTTCTTTTTCTACCCTTTTTCAAAGCCCTTAAAAAGGAAAAAAAATGCAAATGCTGATCTGAACATTTTTAAATATGGAAATTTTTTGGCTTAAGGACATTTCTACAAGACACAATAAGTTGAAACAAAGTGGGCCAAATTTTGCTTACTATATCCATGTGCACAGTTCAGCTGAAATAAGTCTGACTGCCCCTTAAACAGACCCCATCATCTGAGAAATCTATATGCAGCAAACTGAAAACTAAAATGGAAGATGGAGTGAAATCAAAGAATATTCTTTGGTCCATAGTTGGACCATCTGGCAGTAACTTCCCTAATGTCAGCATATTATTAAACACCTTCACCGATGGACTCCCAGTGATGCAGAACTACACTTACTCTGTTCCTTAATTGTTCCTGAACAGCAATTCCCTACCTAACAACATGGGAAACCAACATAGCAGCACTACGAAAAAGAGAATGTAATGCAGTGCTCCCCAACACTGCCTTGGTTTATTAGACAATTCACAGCTTCTTCTTAAAGAGAACAGGTCTTGTCTAAATGCCATTCATAATCTCAATTCAAAAGATGATATTCTGTTTTTCTAAGGTTAAGTTCATCATCAAACAAAGAAGAAGGGAGTTTAAAAAAGAATTCCCATCAAAGTAATTAAATTAGATTGATATGGGGACTAGATTCAGCTGACCACAATGTGAATGAATACACAGCTGGCATAATTTATCATCATATTCCCTATGTAAATAAGATACTATAAAATGATTATAACATGTACTGCCATGTCAGGTCACGTTCAAGATTGTTGATGAATGCTCAAAAATTGGTAAAATACAGGAAAAAGAGCCCTATCAAAATGAGAACAACCCTTTAAGAACATCATTTCAGTGCTTCTCAATTGCTATTACCAACTTAGCTGGTGAGAAGTGAGATACCAAAGTAATTTTCCTTTCTGTGTAAAATGACAAAGGTTGACTTCTTTATTTTTTAACAGAAACCATTGTATTATTCATTTTGTTTCCATTCTTATTCCAAGAAGATCTGTTTTGGTAAACAGCAACTGAAATGAAAACACATGTATACACTAAAAATGACTAAGGGCTAAGTAAAAATAAACAGACAAGAATTTCTCACCTATATTGCATACAACTGAGCTCTTTCACCTTACCATGATTAGAAGTTTATTTCAGAAAATAAAGCTAGACAGAACTACACCTTTTATTTTCACAGCTCCATTATAATGATACATCACAGAAATAGTTGTCTGCTATAGCCTTGTAGCAAGTATTTTTATTATAGTCTATCCAGTTAGAAGCCATGTCATTTGACTTGAGAACAGTAAAGTAATGTCTGCATTAAGAATAGGAAAATAATATTAATTAATTACATCCTATAAGTTTGACCTCAGGAGTATGAGAGAATTTAGAAGAAATTTTGAAAGGATGGTTAATGAGTGACAGGTACCTAAATGCAAAGTGGGCTAAAATTTAAAGTGTTCTACAGATTGACATGGAAAGATAAACTGTATTTTAGACAAAGAAATTCAGTCAGTCTTATATAGGTAGGATGAATAAAGCATTTCCAGTGGAAATCATAGCTCAATTTAGAATGCTAGTGGGTAGGCAGCTATGCAAAGGAAAAACAGCAACAAGAAGCTGCTGTTTGCAAAGAGAAGGACAGAGAAGATGAGATGTTTAGACTGATAGAAAACTGGGATATTATCTGAAGGGAAAAGAAAAGGTGACAAAAGAGTAAAACACATTATGAACTGGCCATTGGGCTGAACATTAGCAGTGTCAGATTAGGACAATTTGGTTGCAGAAGCCAATCACTGCTGCAGTGACACAGCAAAAAGAAGAAACTGTTCAAAGTGTCTTATCCAGCAGAAAACAGTCATTACATTAATGGTGATGCTTGATATGTTACAGCTTGCAGCAGCAAGAGACTCAAGCTGACACTTTCAATTGTATGTGTGTGAATGTGCTGGCCTTAATTTATTTATAAATAAAGTAAATAATAACAATATCCATGAAATATGAGAGAAGCAAGAAAAGCGTGCAATTTTATTTACTTTATCACATTTCAGCAATCAAAAGCAGAAAAAAGCAATTTAGAAGAGATTAATTTTTTACTGCATTAGAAGACATTTTCACAGGAATACTGACAGCGTGTCTTGGAGAACGACACTGATTAATAAAGACAAATTAGTGAATCAAAAGACATGCAGATCTTCTCTGGAAGAATTGCAGGGTAATGAAGCAAATTACTTCTGTGCACAATGTCTGAAGTGGGTTGTTTTTCATAGTGTGCTTATTCCTAAAAAAATCCAAGGCACTAATGAGAACAGACATAACATATGTACCCTACGAGTACAGCTAACTAAGCATAGCACACACAATGCTGTCTAGCTAGGATGTCTGGCTTATAAACTTTACAGCAAACAAATTCTTAAATTATCAGATTCTTAACATATATTTGTCCATCAACATTAAATACTTGTATGAGTCTACTTTGTTAAGGAAAGTAGCTTCATGATGTCCATATTTCAATACTAAATATTAGCAGTAACATCTGTCCCTTTTCTACTCAGTGTTATCAAGAAACACTTAGGAGTCATACAGCACCTCTTATTGGCATCAAATCTAGGGCTGACTCTACTAGCACATCGTGACTGTGCTGGGCATGGGTGGGTTTGCTTTGTTTCTCCTGGATGGGAATGTCTGGCAGCTAGTACAGATTCTAGTCTGGCATCTCACACAGATGTAGATTTGCCATATAGGACTAAAAAAAAGTGAAGAAACTTTGAAGGAAGAGAAAAAAGTCAGCTGTTTTCCAGGAAGGACATTTAACACCGAGAGCAAGTTCCAAGATGTGTTTAGTACAGTTTGTCTGGGCCTGATGTCATGATCTCAACTATGCAGAGCAGCTGCCATTTCAGCTTGCTGTTTCTGAGAGTTCTGCTGGAGCACCGGCACCTACACTGCCCAGGGTTTATGAAGCAAGGCCTCTCTTTTTCATCCCTTCCTGTCTGGGACACAGCCGCCATTACCGCGTGCTCCCCGAGCTCGCGCCACAGCGCCCCCTGCAGCCACGGGGGAATCATCGCACCTGCCCTGTCCGCCGGGAGCCACCAGCGCTCCCTGCCGGCTGTGACGGGAACTGCACCAAAGGGAACGTGCCTGCGGCTGAGAGGATGGAACTGGGTTCCTGTCCTGCTTGTTATTAATTCCATAGTTGGTGTTTTGTTTGTCTTGTTATACATACTGGTAAAGAACCGTTATTCCTATCCCCATATATTTGCCTGAGAGTCCCTTAATTTCAAAATTGTACTAATTCAGAAGGCGGTAATTCTCCATTTACATTCACCATTTCAAGGGAGGGCCCTGCTTTCCCTAGCAGACACCTGTCTTTGAAACCAAGACAATCAACTGGGAAAAAAAGACATTTGCTGCATCTAAAAACTCAAGAATTGTTATTGGAGCAGTAAGAGTAAAGGTGACATGATATGCAAAGACATGCTCTCCCTAAAAAAAAAGGTTGCAAAAATGTGTTGGCAGAAATGGGCATTTCATACATTACCTGCACCTCAAACACAAGGGTAAGGTGTGCAGGGTTTTTGAGGAAAGAAAAAGAACTCCAGTACAATAAAAATTTCCCAAGCATTTTCAACTACAGTTTTCTTGTCGGTGATTTCAATCCTCCTTGCAAGGAGACAGACATTTTGCTCACCTATTTTACTGCTGAGCTCTAATTTGCAGGTGAGTGCCTCCAACTGATCCACACTTTAGATACAAGTTTGGGGCTTGTGTACTCATTATATTCAAACAAAAACCCTAAAGAAAGGTTAACTAAAGAAAGGTGCTAACATGCACCTGAAAGAGGTTACCATGTTACTGTCTTAAGTACACAACTAAAGGTTACAAAGCCCATCCCACATAGATTCAAGACAAGCAGCAACAGGCAGACAGTAAAACCTAAGGGATAATTCTGCAAATCCCTCAAGAAAAAATATTTGAAAGATTTTCAAGAGAACATTTGGGAAAAAAAAACCAAGTCCACATCTAGAAACTCCACAGTTCCCATCAGAGTTTTACATCTTTACCTGAGCACTGCTTTACAGCAACTGTTAGATAGAAGACATAAAGACAGAATACAGCCAAAGACAAAATTCTCTTGTTAGATTTGGTTGTTTTGCTTGCAACCCTCTAAAAGTAATTTTGCAACATCAATATTTATGAATAGTTACAATGATATTCTTCAAGTTTCCGATGCATCCTAGATGAGATCACAATACTGCATGACTGCTGATTAACTTTATTTTTCAAGATAAAGCAAGCCTAGAAAAAAATTCATGTGAAAAGAAGTGTTCACAGAAGCAGTTACATTCTGCTAGCCCTGCAATCAGAGCTTACTTACAGATCCTTTCTCAATATCAAAACAAGAAATGCAGATTCCCCTCTGTGCTTCAAAATTCTTGAGTCATCTTCAGAGAGGAATGGTCATTTATTTTTCATTTTTGTCAGTTTTCAACTAATTTCTGTCCTAGTAAACACAGAACTAAATTCACAAGAATTCAAGATGTAAAAGCCAGATTCTTAGCTGCTACCATTAAAGAAATCTCAGATGGCAATCTCTTAAAGTTGACAAGCTCTTCCTACATGATTCACCAATTCCACACTATGTTTATGGAACAGCACAAGTCCTGTTAAGCCAGTGTTCACTTTATGGATCAAGAGTGCAGGCTGACTCTTCTTTAGCTGATCAGGCTTACTGACACAAGTTAATTTCCAAATACGCAATGTTTTCTTAGATGTGCTAGTAAAAGTTTTAGAACCCTCATCTAAAAATGAATGATGCATCTTGAATAAAAAAAAAAAAAAAAGAATGCACCCTGTGCGGATATTTACGTACATGGCATGGCAGACTGACAGGTTTTCCAATTCACTGGAGGGAAAAATCCTGCCACCCACCTCCCCCCACCCCTAAAAAACAAAACCAACCAAGCAACCAATCAAGCAAAAAAAGTTGCACCCCACCTAGTGGAATCACCACTTCAAAATTCAGTGGTAAAACCCCCATTGACTTCACTGTGGTCAAATTTTCAGTTGCATGCCGTGTAGAGAAACATCCACTTAATTTGCTCCCATTAAGACATAGCAAAATTAGTAAGCTTTCTTTCACCCACAAAACTCTCATCCAGAAATTGTAATAGAACTCATACTTAACTCCAGAGGTGTTTCCATGTTTCATAAAAACACACCAGAGAAAATGCATGAACAATTCTGTATCTGTTTTGCTAATCCCTTCATGCAGACAGGAAGCTCTCCATAAAACAGCAATTAATAGTTTCTTGCTTCCCATTACAGCTGATGCGTAAAAATATTTGTTACTGTGCTATGGGAAACAATCCATATCAATATTAAATTACTTTCACTTCAATACAGTTGTTTTTTGTTCTTCTTACTATAAAAACCATAATGGAAAAAAGACATGAGTTCATATTGTATGGAAGGTTTTATTGATTGCTAATTTGCTGTTGCTTACATCACGTATAGCATGTTAATTCCAATCCAACAAAACTAAAAAGAAACTGCTATTAGAGACTTGTTTCTGTAAGCCTTTCAGTTGCCAAATATGTATCGTTCTGCACAACTCTCAGCTACACAACAGTGTTGTAGCTGTACAGCTTACACTGTATACTTCAGTACAAGCAAGGAGTGATCTGAAAATTCATCACTTTTACCAGTTACACTTTTTTATGTTACAAACAAAACCCATTTTCTTACTTCTCTGCAATTTTATAAACAGTATAAAACAAATCTCAGGGTTTGTGGTAGAAATTATTTGATCCTATACAAAAGACAACACCAAATTTTATGAAATTAAGGATAATTATTTTGTGTGATTAGAACCCCATTCAAGATTACTTAAACTGACATTGCATTGTGACCATTTCCAGAAGCATGGAAAATCCATCTAGTAGACCAGATCCTCCTTTTGCTTCACCTTATGACTGACAGGGACAAATCTTATGTCACTGGGTATCCTACACGATCAGGCCTATGTATGTCACAACTGACTATCCAGGCTTACTTGGCACTAGAAGAGTACATTGATGAAATCTGATAATCTTGATGCACCATAAATAATACTTACAGAAGAACATGTGATGATATTCACATTACTGTCAAGGGGAAGAAAAAACTGCTGGGAAGGAAACAAACAAGTAAATCAAATGCTCTAGAATACACTTAAAAAACACTTAGAACTGGGGCAGCCTACCCTAGGGCCAAAAAGGAAACACATTATCCCAAATAATAGTGCACGCCTTTAATATATTAGCAAAATCTTTACTGAGGGCAGAAAAAAGAAACGCTCTGGTAACCACTGCCCCAAGATAGCAGATGCCTGCAGAAGTCCAGAGAAGAAACACAGGTTCCTAGGGAGACTTCTGACTTCTCTTCAAAATGCTAAAGAGTCAAATAAATGCAGTTTCTAAAGCAAAGTGCCAGTACAGAAAAGATGTGCTAGAACTGTGGCCCATAGCTAGAGCTGTAACTTCTCCTTCCTCATTCCAAACTATAAAAAAAAAAATAGACACTTCTTAAAAAAACAAATCCAAAACAAAATGAAACAAACAAACAAAAAAAAAATCTCCACAACAATCCCACCCCTTTTCAAGTAAGTTGTTTCTTTCCACTCTGGTTTCCTAAAGAGGATTTCACTGTGAGCAACAAAATTCTGTATAACACCAATAATTCATCTCATTTCTGGAATGAAGTATTAGCAACAGTATATAACATGCATAAGCCAAAATCTGGATTTTTAACTGTTATATTAGTTAACATAGAAAGAATTGTAATCAAGATCCAGAAGAATTCAAATTACCACTCAAATAAAACATGCTTAACCCAACTCGTAAATACCAAATATTCCCCTTCGTATTTTTTAAAGTTGCTTCCAACAGTAGCTGTCAACTAAATTTCAGTTATTTATGCAGCATGGACTCCCTTAAAATGACATTGTCAAACATTCAAATTATAAATACAAGACCTCCTTTGTATCATAAAAAAGAAAAAAATTGTCATAATATAAACAACACATAACTTTTACTAGCTTTTTGTAAATTACATGGCAAATAACTCATTCCTCTATTGTTAATCCTAGATTTGAAAAGAAGTCAAACTGGTAGAGAATAGAAAGAATTATTGTGAACTGCTTGACATCAATGCTTGATATCAAGGAGGCCATAGATTAATTCTCGGCATCTACCCACCATAAAACTTGCCAGAGCAGCTATTAACACTGCTAGCAAAGTTGCCAATAACAGAATGGTCAGATTACAATGACTTTTTCCACTGCCCTGTGGAGAGAAAATACTTTAGAGCAGCACAGACATCACAGATAAGCAGCAGCAAGGAGGTTTACATGTTTGCTGCTTGTTACGTGACTATTTGTAGAGCCAATGAAAGATTTGTCCCTTCAGAAGTACAAACTATCTTTCAGTGACAGTTTATTTTAAATTCCTTCCTAAGATCATGGGAAGACAGCAACCTGTAAAACAAGGCTTAAATGACTTAAGAACTTTTCCTCAAGCTGAGTTTTAAAAGTTCACTGCACTCTACTGTCATATATGCTTTAGATAACTGGAAAAAACAAACAGTTCATCTACAAAGAAAGTCAACTGGTCCTGAAAACAAAATGATTCAACAGCAGTTCTTGCTACAGAAGACTCTGAAATAACATAAATGAAGATGAGTGCTTCCATTTGAAAGCTTTCCTGGGGAAAGATACACTTTGAAGATCCATTTCATTCAATAACACAGCACCAGCAATGTTCAGTGGCGGTGCTTATAAAGCAAACTACCTTATTACTGTGTTGTCCTGCTTGTTTCTGAATTACTCTGTAACTCTTAATTTAGTATAGACTTAGCCTATGTACAATAAACAATACTGATCTAAAATCTGAAAGTGTCCCTAACGAACTTCCAGAAGATGACTTCTATGATTAAATTTACAATTAACTTTTGAGGTCAAGCAAGGGTGTTTCAGACAAACTGGCTCATCAAAATATAAGAATCTATTCAGAGTAAGTCTAAAAAAATAACCACCTGCACACCTATCTTTTTCATGAACCATGCATGCTCCACAAAGTTAAGACTCAACTGGTTTGCTGGAATCGCGACAAAAAAAGACAAAAGGAAAGAGAAATAAAATTTATTATAAAACATGTTGAAACAGCAATGACTTAGCTGACTTCTTGTTCTGCTGTTCTGGCAGAACAAAATGTGACTGAATGCTCTCAGGAAAGCCAAAACAAAATTACAGAAGTATATGTTGCCGCACTAAAATCGTTTTCTTTTGATAATTTCTGGTTTCCAGCTGACAGGATGGGTTTCTTCAGTCTAAAAGGGGAAAAAAGAAAATCTCATAAGGATTATTTTAAACTTGAAACTCACCTATAATTAAGACCAGTTTAAAATGCTACTTACAAAGTATATGTACATATTTCATATGTAGCATTATGAATACCTAATCTACAATGTAATTAATTTACCCAAATTAAATTTTCTATCATCTCTGCCTGAAGTACATAGCAGTACTTGTTCTGTTCTTGTCTTTTCTTTTCCAACAAGGAAAATGATCAGGCTGCCAGTGGCATTTCCAAAACAAGACTGTGTTTATCAAAGCACATGAACAGGAGCTGCCAGTGACAGGCCTTCCAAACATATTACATCAGTATTGGTAGATGTCATGCAGTGTATTTTGCTCAACTTCAAAATGGATAAAAAATTACTGATTCTTTATATCTAAGAGTTACTCCAAGTCTAATTCAGTTCAAAATTTCAACACTTAATAAAAATTCTTATATTCTTTATATTGAAGACATACACTGATAAACTATACAATCATCTGTTGTCTTCTCTACTGGTAAATTAATTCAGATTTTAGAATAACAGTTTGAAAATAAGCTGTTTACTCTAAATTCTAAAAATTGTCAAAGCCAATAACTAATCCAGGTCATACAAGTAAGTGCAATAAACCTTTAAAATGCAATCCCTTTGCTGATTCCCATATTTTTATCAATACAACCCACACAGTTCCCCACTAGCTTCAAAACCCAATGTACATTATTGTATTCAGATTTCTCCAAACTTCACCACAAAGTCGTTTTACAGAAGAGCTCACAGACCTGACACTTATTTGTACTACAGCATATAACAATAATTAGGAATGCAGAAATGAGCTACTGTCCTGTTAATGCTCATAGAGGTCTTTCAACCTTCAACGAAATGGATTACGTAAGTCTGAACATGTCTCCTACTGATGTGCTGTATTTGTCTGAATTTTTTTATTTTATGGAAATACTTTAAAAATAACACTGACATACCGCAGTATCATCTTCTTTGTATACTTTTATGGTTTTATCAGCTTCAGCTGTTAGCAATCTGCTTTCTGACTGGTCAAAAACACATGCAAATATTCCTGATTCACTGTCCAAAGAACCAGGCTGCACAGCTGCATGTACTCTCTGGAAATTGTATCCAGTTCTCCAGTCCCAAAGGTGCATAGTACCATTATCAGCTATAACAAACAAAGAAACAAACAAACAAACAAACTTAGTATTTTTATCGTTTAATTCCTGTTTTCTAAAAATGGCATCAGAACAACATGAATACGTCAGACATACATCAGACAACATTCATGTAGAATAGCTCAGTACTCCCTATATATTTTCCTATTTTCTGCTATTCGCCTTCCTTAGAATCTCATCCAAATTTTCATCAGATAACCCAGAGAGATGATGCACTACATCACAGGGCAATTGAAGCAAGCTGCTTTGCAGGCACAGTAAGGACTGGCATTCTGAATAGCAAGCTCCCTGGTCAGTAGCTCCACTGAAGTTGAATGAAGAGGAATCATCCTCCCAAACAGTTTAAGGACATTAAGGACTCTTACTTAATGCAAAGCAGGTTTAATGTTTGCAGATATTTTATTCCAAATCCAGTTTAAACCACTGCCAGTATTGCTGCTACTGGCATCAGCTACATGGCATTCACAGCAACCTGAACTCTGTTCAGAAGGATGCTCTCAAGAAAATTTTTCATTTACAAAACTCAATACTCTTCCAAAGCACTATCTAGTCAAAACAGATCTATTAAATTTCTCCACAGCTGCCAGCTAGACAAGAAATACAGATATTTCAAGAAGGGTGTTTCTACAGTACAAAACTTAAAGGTAAAATCAACTTCTTTTAATTCAGCATCACTTTCTCTGAAGCTGCTGTAGACAGCATGAGGATATAAAGGGGAGAACTGATACACACATTTTAACTTTTAAAAAGTTGCAACTAATATTATTAAAATGATAATAGGTTTTTTTATGTGGAGAAGGTGTTTTCTAAGACTCAGCTACTACAAATATAAAAAAGCCTTACAAGGATGTTCTGAAAGTGTCTTCAAGTAATATAAGTCCATTCCATTATTTTGTGAAGTTCTTACTGGGGATGAGCCAGCTGTCAAATACAGCTTTATCCAAATTTTAAAATCAAGGGCCCCCTTTTACACATAGTTGGAAATGCAACCAGAGTAAGGTGACAGTGTAATTGGCTGTTTCCCAAATCCTACTTAGCACATTTCTATCTTACTCCACATCCCCAGTCTTCAGGACCAAGGCCATATGGGACCAAGTGCCTTATTCCCAATGAACTTTAGCAAGATGCCTCTATATCCTCTATCCAGTCTCACTGCATCAACATACAGCTAACTCTAGAGGAGGCACTAATGATCAGCGGATCATAAAGGATGGCCTTGTAGCAGCAGCCAGCTGAGAAGAGGAAAACTATTCCACGCAGTACATTAGAAGTCCTTCAAATTCATTTCATTTGCATGCAGCTCAGAAACATCCAAGGACATGAAAGTGGCCCTATTCACTAATGAAATGAAACGGGGTCCTGCAGCAGGCTGATAGGTCTAGATAAAGCAGAGCTCCATGAGCACCTCTGTCTAAGGACCTCCAGCCACATCTACATGGGGGACAGGAGAGGAATATGTATTTCTCATTTTTACCTCCTGACACCAGAACACCATCGGAATTTACAGCCAGTGTGTTTATAATAGCATTGTGACCAGAGAGGTTCTGAATGAAGTTTCCATCTGGGAATTTCCACTGCTTAATGTTATCTGGAGAACCAGATGCAAACGTGTAACTGAAAGAAAATAAAAACAGTATATTAAAGTTCAAAATCGCTGAAGTGAGAGCAAATGTCCTTCATTAAAACTACTGCTAAATGCTAGTTGCAAAATTACTTAATATTAAAACTGCTCTTCTGACATGCTTATTCACATGAAACTAAGCAATTTTATGAAGTCATTAATTACCTATTCCTACTGTTTTCTTTCCACTTTATAATATCCTATATGCTGTAGGATTTAATATACAAACAAATATTTAAAATGCACATTAAGCTCTCTTCAGTTGTTATTCTGGCAAATTTTCAGGTATAAGGACACCATCAGCAAAGGTAATAGGACAAAAAAGGCAACAAACTCCAAACATAGGCTAGTGACTAGTCTTCCAAAATTACATAAGCAAGGAAAAAGCTCTGCAAAAATATAACTGAAAAAGATAATTTCTTCCCCTGAGTTACCTCAAAATAAAAATTTCCTTCATTTTAAGATGTGCAAGCAGCTACATGGTTATTTGGGTAGCACATACAAAAGCCTGTAGAAATACTTTAATTTGCCACAATGTCCAGGGAATTTGCTGTCTATTTAAAAGATACCACAAAGAGAAAGTGACTATTATGAGAGAGTACCACATTAAAACAAAGAAAAATACTGAACTATAGGCTGACAGTTGCTACTCTTTGACAAGAACACTTCAAGTTTATTTTCAAAAAGGTGTAACTGATGAAACTGAAACCTGAATTACTTTTTTTTCAGAATGCAAGTAAAACTAGAGATTTTTTCTATAGCTATAGTTAACAGGCTGTACAATTTTTCAGGCATACATTGGAACAAGAGTTTGTCCATATCAAAGATTCAGAATTTCTGATAGAAATGACAGAAAGTAATGTTAAAATATTAAAGGTGCAGAAGTAGTCAATCAAAATACAGCATCTAAATTCAGAGCACTTCCAAGAACATCTGCTTCAAAACTTCAATTCTCACAGTAAGTTTTACTTTAAGGCCGGTTAGACTGAAATGTCTTGAGCAGCAAACCACATATTCAAAACAAAGGCCATTCTATTAATCATTGTCTCCTTTAACATTAATCACATGTGTGCAAAGGCACATGACATAACTACTGCAATTCCTGCTCACAACTTTTCACTCACATATTTATTATTAGCCTTAGGAGCACTGTATCACCGAGTTTTAAGGAGTGAATGAAAGGCACACACATAAGTAACTCTGTAAGATATAAGACATTCTCTGGATTGCTATTGTACACCAATGCCAATACTAGGGAAGCACAATCAGTGCAATGTATCTGATGTATCTGATAATTGATATGTACATTTTTGCATCATCCTAAGTGCATTAGTTTCTCACATTATTATGCTCTACCATTCTAGCTCATCATTCACATTGGCTGTCTTCAATTCTCAAAGAACTGTGAAAGTGTAACACAATAAAGAAAACTTACTGTCTTGGATGTAGCACTACTGCTCTTACAGATTTCTTGTGATTTGTTAAAGTAACACGAGTTTTTCCTGCCACCAAGTCCCAGAGCCGTATGGTAGTATCATGACTGCCTACAGTGAGAAGAAAATTTTTAAAAAAACTGTAGAAACCATCACCTTGATTTTATCACAATCAGTACTTTGCTAAGGCAGCAAAATGATGTGAAAGAGACAAAAATATTGTGCTAATGCCACCTCAGATGAAGAAGATGCCAGATTGCAAAAGTATTTTTACTCAGTTTTAAATCTAAGAACTATGAAGTTACACTGCAAAACTGGATTTTGACATAATGGGAAAGAAGAGGAACACTTAACCACAGTACTGGACACTCCTTAACTGAAATGGGGAGAACGGAAATATCACAGAAAATGCACGTCTCGGTACATATTCTAACACAAATTAATAAACCAGAAATAAAGGAAGTGCAGAAAAGCATGCAAACAATGCACAGCCATATTTGCCTAAACATACCGTTAATAGTATGCAATGACTATTGCATGGCCCATTTTCAAGAGAAACTAGTACGAGATCTGAGCTAATTCACCAAGATCACATTATGAACATAAGGCAATTACTGAACAAAAACATTAATCATTAGGTTTTTCAGTCATGTTACTCATGAAACCATGCCTACTATACCTGTAATAATTTGTGGTTCTGCAGCTTGGCACTTCACAGTTGCTACTGCATTTGTGTGTCCTGACAGTGTGTGCACGCTGGCTTTTGTCCTTACATCCCAAATCTATGAATTCATAGCAAATATGTCAGAGGTCAGTAACAGGTGCCTATTCAACGTATTTTAGACACTGTCATTGATTACGTAATTTCCTTGCCATAGTCCTAGAGATTAAAAAATTGTATTTTCAGCTGACAAATTTCAAGGGGAGCAGAAACCTGCCAGTAAACTTTCAGGCATGTGGATAATTCCAGTCACCACAGTCCCATACCACCTTCTAAATACTAAGCAATCCCACATATACTATGGGATCTACCTACTAAATTAAAAAACAAATATTATTCTGACATTGCATGTTCTTGCATTTGGACTTCAATTTTATCGACAATGTAAGACAAAACTAACACAAATCATCTTAATATTTAATCTAAATTGATGTCAACTTTTGCTTAAGTGCTCATTTTTACAAATTAAGACGTTGAAATACACATATCAAGACGTTAAAACACAACAATGCTATACTTACTCGTGCTGTTGAATCTCTGCTACATGTCACCAGCACATCTATCGTTGGATGCAAGTCTAAGCCATAGACAGCACTTAGATGACCGTGGTAATGTCTGATAACCTAGATGAATAAAAACCATGCAAAGTAGTAATTGAAAGAATATTCCAAATGCTTTGATTTCCATATTTGCTACTACTGATTCCTTCAATTAAAGAAACTACAGCTTACCTTATTGTATTCAAGATCCCAGCATTTCACTTGTTTGTCTTCTCCACAAGAAAAGAGATATGGACTTCTTGCACTTACTATCACCCCTCGTACAGTACTGATGTGTCCCGTCAAAGACAATTTCAATTTGCCACTAGCAAGGTCCCATATCTGCAGGAAAGTAGGTATATTAAGGTAGACAGGAAAAAGCTACACAGTGAGTCTGGGTAAACAGCCCAGATGTAATTGATCCTGCTGCAATGTAAGTTAAAAACAGTCACATAAACACTTGCTCTCCTTGTAATAAATGAAATATCAAGAAAAGAACTAGTGCTACTGCACAAATCCTTTATGACAAGGTAATAAAAGATGTTCTGCAGATCATTATTCCACAATCAGTAAACAAGAAATTGTTTACAAGGGCTGGAAACATTTTTAAATAAAAAGGGAACAAAAAACACCCACCCCCTGCAAACTTTGTCAGTCATTTCTTCAAAACTATTACCTTTATGGTTCTGTCAGCTGAGCCAGTAACAAACCACTGATTTCCTGGTTCTACTGCAATACATCTCACCCAGCCCAGGTGGCCACTGATAACCTTCAGAAAGAACAAAAAAACATTTCTACATCAGAAATAGTACAATACCTTTTGACGTAATTTTCCTTCTCCAACACTGAAATTTGCTAGCACTTACGAAGAAAAGTCAAGGGTGAAATCAGATCTGAAGACAGCTCGATTTCTACTTCAGCTTAGCTATAGCTATAGAAGAATTTCTAGAGAAAACTAGAAATTTGCATACACCAGACTTGGGGAAGCTGCAATATGTAAAGATCCTGTTCCTATAAGCAACTTTTTCACATCCTTTCAGAGTCTGTAACACCATGGCTCAAAACTTGATACTTTGTAGAGAAAGACTGTATTTGAGCACAGATTCCTTATGCCGCTGTACAGTCCTTATACAAAGAACAACTACAAAAATAGTGGCTATTAAACCACATTTCTATATAATAACCTCTTAAAGCACATCATCACCTTATTTTCACCAAAACAAAAATAATATGAGAGTTTGGACACTTTCCAATAATGAAATAATGGAGACGGATCTCACAAGAAATACTCTGCCAATACCTGATTTGCTTTCAGCAACCTGTTTCTCTAAATCCTCCAGTCAGGCAGCTAAAACCAAAGTCCATAGCTGGTTTCACTGGATGCCATGTTTCATGTACTGTCATACAGCTCATTTCAGAAGATTTAAAACACAACAAAGCTTCTTAGGCAGAAATACTTTGGAAAGCTAAAGTGGCCTTTTCTGACCACGTGAGACCAATAGACACAAGATTTTAAGATAAATGTCTAGATTTCTTCCTAATATAGCAATAGAAATGGGCTTTTCTGGGGAGAAATCTAAGAAATAATTAATTTGGCCTATTTGCAGTTCACATCTTTCACAAACAACTTCTAACCAAGCTCAGGAAAACCTGAGATCTAAAGCAATAATTAGATGAAATCCACACTTGGTGTTCCAGCTATGCTTCCATTTCCAAGCTCTCTGAACAACCTTTTGCCTTGTTGAGCAAGAATTTTGACCTTCAATAAAAAAATATTCACTAAAACTGTTTACATGTAGAATGAATACAGTGACTTGAATTGTATCGACAATATTTCTCTGAAAAGAAAGTGGTCCTAACAGGGAAGCTTTTTTCAATTTTTCATCTGTTTACCATAAATCTCTCACAGGTTTATTTTGATGCCATTTCTTTCAAATTTATCATAGTTTTTACAGCAAATGCGTTCAGATAGTGCCGTATTTAGAAAACAAATATAATCCTTGGAGCCCAAGAGTTTTCCAAAAAATTGCTTTAAAGGTTAGCCTTCAGATTTCTGACTAACACTGCAAACCTTCCACCAAATTTATCATAACACAGCTACGAAAGTAAAAAAGAGATTCAAAGAGAGAGTGTGCGTATACAGCTTAGTTGTGATCACTTTCTGTTCACATTTTAAAATCATATTTGATTATACTTTTGTGAATGAGAACAAAAATTTTGATTTCAGGTCTTACACAAAATATGTTTACTTTTATATGTATACTTGTGTCATGCAATTTCTAACTTACTCTGTACAGTTTCCAAGGTGGATGCCACTGAGGTTTGGGCATGGTTGGAGCCTTCTTTGGCATTAATGCAGAATTTTTGTTTCCACCAGCTTCCAGCATAGCCTGTAAGTTAAAAGAAGGGTTACTCTTCTGGCTTCTTTTTGTCCAAAGCCTAAAACTTTCTCATTCTGCCTTCTCAATACTGATAATATTTAGTCAGTCAGGAGACCTCCACACAACACAGATCCAGAAGCAATCTGATCAACACCATGTACTTTTCACATTACATGTTCAACAGACTCACCACAGACATTCCAGGAGGTTGCGAACGCTCAGATATTCCAGCATGCCTGTAAATGTCACCCACACCAGCAGCTGTCCGGTTTGCATCCAGCCTAGGGTGAGTGAAAATGGTCCGTGAATTGCAACCTACTATCTCCTGCTAAGGCAAGCCAGGGCTGCACCCAGCTGAGTGTCGTACACCTGTCAGGACAGAGAGTCCACAGCCTCTCTTGGCAGCCTGTCCATGGCTTGACCACCCCAAGGTACAGATACCCACAAAGCCTCACATTTTTCTTTTCTAACTAAACAAAATTTCCCCTGTCCCAACTTCCACCTACTGCCATGACGATATAAAAAAAAAAGTGTACAGAAAAACAATGTCTGTCCACACTAAAAACAGTTTCTTTCAGAATATCTGAATTACTCCAAGTAGCTCTTATACCAGCTTCTGTGATTTGCCTTGCAATTCCCACAGTTAACAATGGTGTCAATGAGGTAACACAGCAGTACCTAGACTGGGAGGCAGGAAGTGCTACAGCTAAGGACTGTGCTGCAGATTCACTTGGCATCCTCTGGACCTTAGTATCTGCTGTCAAAGCCACACCTTGAAAGAAAACCAAGCACATCAGAAACAAAGACAACTCCTTTAAACAGGAACTCGAAAGTGTAATATACAAACCGATATACACACATATACCTGCAAACAAGGGCCTGGCATGCCTGTAATATTAACTCTCATCCTTCAATAACATTTTCACATCCAATTCCAATCTATTGAGATCTTTATTTTGGCACAAATCCTTTCCACCTTGATCTACTACAGATAGGAGTATAAAATTTTTTGCGTATATAACAGTATATCAGTGAAACCAACAAACAAAAAAAAAGCCTAATTAGGAGCAGCATCCATCTTTATATCCAGCTTCAACTGCTATGGAAATCCAAACATCACAGAAATAAATATAATCTTGCGAAGCATTTGCTAACTTAGGCCCTTTAGTACAATTTATAATCTTTCCCCATTCAGTGTTTGGCATCACGCAGTGGTGCCAGAACTACAAAATATTTAGTTCTATTGAAGTAAGAATTTCAGGCTACATCTTCAGATTTTTAACCTTATCTCAAGAACAGCATATATGGTCTAAAAAAAAAATAATTAACAATTCTTTGAAAGTATAGTTTTGGTACAGACTGGTGAATTTAACTCATTGCTTTATTTTTTTTCCTAACCAAACTTCTATCAGTTGACAACAAGGCCAGTATTAGGGCAAAATATTCAGGTTAAAACAAGAAACAGCAAAGAAATCTGATTTTCAACCCTGATATAAATTATTCTATTAAAAGAACACTGAACTTAGGAAAGCCATTGAGAGCAATTCTCATATCCACAGTTGCAAGCAACTATGCCTGTTTTTTCAATGGTTAAGGGTCCACTGAACACTCATGTCTGTTAAGTTATGAATCAAGACAACAGATTTTCCATTGTACTCATAATAAACTTAAGCACAATGAAAGATCAACAGCTAAAACTAAGCTCTCACACAAACAGAGCAAGATCAATCAGTAACAGTGGCATTTAGCAATGACCAATGTAACAACAGAAAAAAATAACTCTTACAAGCACAGACAAAAGCAAATGACACTAAAATTATTACACCTCAAGTCTCTTCCCCAGAACAAGGTGGTGAAACCTGCACCTTTTTGCTCTGGTGATGAAAAGCAGGTAACATTCCCCTACTATTAAGTATGGATTTATATCAAGAGAAAGCATGCTCCTGCTAGGAAGAAGGATACCTTGTTCATACAGGAACCCAAAAAATCCATGCAAACACTTGCAAAATTTCACTTACCAGGCCCAGATGGATATGGGTGTGTACCAGTTACCATATACTCAACATCTTGTCCTAAAGAGCAAGAGATGGTCATATTAATAATTACATTTTATACTGCACTGCAAACAATGCACTCTAACAGCAAATAGAGGAAAAGAGAGTAGATCAAACACAGCAGAAGAAACAAATAGCCACCTCCACTTATACATTTCTCATTTTCATTAATTTTTTCTTGATATCTCTTAGAAAACTCAATTGTAAAAAATAACTAATTTGAACCGTCAAGCTATCTGTTATCAAGAGCACTCCAGAGAAAAATCTTTATACTGCCTTTGAAGGAAACATCATGGAAGAGAATTCAAGTATACAAAGAGCACGGGTGTCTGAAATGCTGGAACGTAAGCTAGTCGGCTGTCCATGTTGTCAGAATTTAAAAAGGTTCTTTTGTTCTTAAAAGATTTTTCATTCTCTCTCAACATGTTTCACTTTCAAAATACTTCCAAATAAAGCACTTTATCTCAATCTCAATATCTCAGAACCTCAATATCAACTTATTATCAACTACCTCAACTAAAATGAGGCAGCATTTTTTAGAAAATAAATTTCCATATAGGATCTACCTAATACATACACATTTTACACATCACAAAATATATATTTGAAAAAGTATTTTGAAATTTGAAATAAAATGTTTTCTTAGTTAAAAACTGCACAGCTAAAAAGACTGTAAATATACTAGGAAACAAAATTAAAAGAACAAAAAAATCCCAAACAAAAAAAAATCAACACACAAAAATGCCCAAACAAACAGAAGTCAACAAAAGAGCATGTCCTTGATCATCATGCACTTGCAGAAAGGAGAAATACATTATTCGTCCCTAGCATCTACGTGCAGCACATACTAATGTCACAAAAAATTACTCTTTTTACCAACTAATCACTATAAAAAATCCACAGCACCCAGTAACTCCTTTGTTAAATCCAGCTTTCCCCTTTTTCTGAATCATTTACCTCCTGTGGACCCTAGGAAAGAAAATACCAATCAAAAAAAGTTTTTGGTTTTTTTTATTTCCATATTTATCTCCAGTAGATTAACACTGGACCACATTCTACAGATTTTACATCAGCGAGACTGCTACAAAAGAAAGGACAAATATACCACTAAGGGCAAACTAACCTTGATTTCCAGAATACTGCTTGTGTCCATAGGGATCCCCAGTGTTGGGGCCTCCTTTCTCCCTCAGGTTCTCTTTGAGCGTGGGCATGTGCAGCACTGAGCCGTACTCTGTGCGCAGCTTGACTGCCATTTTCACCTTGTGACTGTGGAAAGAGTAAAGCAAAATCCTCGTAAAACCCCAGTTTCTGAACTGTTACCAAGTTTTGAAATATTTTAGAGAGGATGTCATAAAACTTCCTTTACAGCTAATATTTCTCTCTCCTCAAGATTATATTATTATTATACTATTATATTATATTATAATACAATTATTATATTATATTATAATATTATCATATTATAATATATTATATTACCTCTGAATTTCTGACTCGGGTGGAGCAATCACTGACAGAGTTTAAAACTCCACTGAGTGCAGCAGTGCTTACCTTTCTTCATCCAATGGGATAGGCTTGGCATTATCAGCTACAAACATATCATGGGTTCTCTTCAAAGACCTGAACACAAGTGTGTGCACAGAATGCTTCTGGACTTCCTAAAATAAACAGCATTTAAACATGTTTGAACAGATTTAAATTAAAAATTGAACACTGAAACATAAATTGAACTGAATAGCAATATCAAATCTTAGGTCTGTTATATGACATGCAGCCTTTTGGTCCACAGAAGACACTAATCTTCTTGGAAACTAAAAAATTAAGTTATTATGTTAGTGGTTTTACTTCAGTGTTTATTCAAAACTATATTCCAGTTCTATTTTTATATGTAGGCAATAAAGAAGTCAATTCTAAAAAAAAAAAGACTGTAAATTTTCCTTCACTACCACCATAAAAAGAACATGGACAGTCATGAATTTCTGTGTGCAGTATCACTTCATGTTAACTTGGCTAATTACCACTCAACAACAGCAGCTGTTGACACCACAAACAGAACATATACCTCCCCAGAGATATATGAATATATATATGATATATGATATACAGAACACCATATCTCCCCAATAGGGAAGAAGCACCTACAAGTAATTTTTGACAGATGCTTTTCTGTAAAAAAAAAAAAAAAGCTCATGTTGCACTGGGCAGTCGTGGCACCTTCTTTTATAATCCTGACAGCCCCACATGCTTTCAGAAGTGCACGATATTCACCCCACAGTAGAGATTCTACCACCTATAGAATCAGTGGCCTTCCCCACAGCTGTACTCCCAAGCCCTCACAAAGAAAGCTGAGGTTTCCCTTATGGGCTAACAGAGTCAATAGATCTCCAGTGGCCAAACACCACAGCATCACTTCCCCACCAATCACAGAGCGTGCTGAGTGGGAAGTGCTTCACAACGATCATCAAGTCCAACTCCTGGCCCTGCACAAGACAGCCCAAAGAGTCACACCATGTGTCCAAGCGCATTATCCAAACGCTCACTGAACTATGTCAGCCTTGCTGCTGTGATCACTTCCCTGGGGACCCTCTTCTTGCCTGGGGGCACCCAAATACCCTCTGGGCGAAACCTTTTTCTAATATCCAACATAAACGTCCCCTCACACAACTTCAGGCCATTCTCTCGGATCCTGTCATTGGTCACCACACAGATTAGATCTGATCAGATCACATCAGATCAGATCAGACCAAAGCCTGCTCCTCTGCTTCCCACTCATGAGGAAGCTGTAAACTGAAATGAGGTTTGCCTTCGCTCTCTTTTTCAGGCTGAATATGACAAGTGACCTCATCCATTCCTCCTACGGTTTTCCCTCTAGACCATTCATCTCCATATCCTTTATACCTTTTTCCGACATTGTGGTACCCAAAACAATACCCAGCACTCGAGATGAGGCCGCCGAAGAGCAGAGCAGAGCAGGACAATCCCCTCTCTTGACGGGCTGGTGATGCTCTGCCCTCCAGCACCAATTCCGCATTCGGCACAAGTCTGGCAAAGTAAACCTGCTGCTCGCTGCTCGCTCCCGCCCCAGACACGCAAACTCCGATGACCCGCACCCGCGCGTCCTGCGGGCACCTCGCTGTCCCTGGGCGGAACTGGGCGGGGACTGGCAGATGGAGGGGCCGCCACGATCCATCCCCACAGCGGCCTTTCTCACCGGGGGACAGCGAGGGTGGCGGGTACAGGGCGACGCTTCTCCTGCCCGGCCCCGCCCCGCCCCGCTCCGCTCCACTGACCCGGCCTCGCTCCCTGGTCTCGCCCGGGGCGCCTCAAGGGCACGACAGAGTGAACATGCGGGGCCGCTCCCCCGTCCCTCACCTCCGCCATGGCGCCGCCAAACCCCTACCGCCGCTGCCGCTATGGAGTCACTTCCGGCGCCTTCCCGCGCTGCACCGGAAGTGGCGCATCGAAGGGAGTGGGCGGAGGTGCTAAAGCGGAGGGGCGGAGCTTATGGCAACGTCTCCACTCCGTGTGGGGGGAGTCCGGGGTTCGAGCCCCGCTAGCGCTGTCGGAGCGGGCGATGCGAGTCGCTTCATCAATGTGTACAAAAGTATAGAGGGATGGTGTCAAGAGGATGGAGCCAGGCTCTGCTCGGTGGTGCCAAGCAACACAAGAGAAGAGGCAGTGGGCAGAAATTGATGTACAGGAAGTTCCACCTCAACATGAGGAAGTGCTTACTGTGCAGATGATCGTGCACCTGTACAGGGTGCCCAGAGAGGTTGCGGAGTCTCCCTCACTGGAGATACTCAAGAGCCCTCTGGACACAACCCTGTGCGGCGTGCTCTGGGATGGCCCTGCTTGATCCGACAAGTGGGACCCGATGACCCCACGGCGGTCCCTCCAGCCGGAGCCGTCCCGCGGCCCTGTGGGCGGGGT
>JAOTQZ010000002.1:1163136-1198624 GCA_026546895.1 Pogonocichla stellata
CGGCTTTCATTTATATTATATCCATGGTTTCTATATTCTCAGAATCTGAGCATTCATATTTATAAGGTTTTCCTGGTTCATCCTTCCCCGCAAAAAGACTTTATTCAATCTTTAGAAAGTCTCAGCCTGACTTGTGGTTGCAAGCATGAGAGTAAAATCACATCCCATTATCAAGATGCTAATGGAAATTAACTTCTGCTGCCAAAATGTTTTTCTGTATGTGTGTATGTTTGCCAGGATAGACTTCTCTGTATGCCATTCCAAATTAGGACCATTTTTGTTGACAAAAGTCTCCAGGAACAACCTCTGCAGTACAGACAAGGCCCTTGCTTACCAGACGGGCAGTCACACGGTCCCTGCCCTGAGGCATCTGGTCCTTTGGCACGTAGCCGCCAGCCTGCTGGGGTGTGAGCAATGAATGTTTCTCGTGGGGAATCCTCAGGGAGACACAACCACCCAACTCTCCTGGGGAAGCCTGAAAAGTACTGGAGCTGGGAGGGTCAAAGGCTGAGTTTCAAAGGAGAAATCCCATCTGAAGGCAGAATAAGCCTGGGGGTTTCCCATGCTGGGACTATGCAGTTGGCCTGGTAGCTCCTGGGCCAACCCTCATCATCCAGTCTCCTACAGCCTCTGCACACACACATCCAGGGCTTTTTATCAGGAGCTAAAGAGAGCTTAATACCTGAAGGAGGACATCATAAATTACTGCAGAACATGCTGATAGTTTCAAAACAGATTCAGCACAAATATCACGTGATATTATTAATATTTAATTAAGATTTGTGTGAACTGACCTGGGATAATTTGAGTTTCCAGCTCAGGAATAGTGAGACCTGGTTTTAGTTCCATTGTACCACAAGCTACTCTTAAGATCTGGGCAAATGTTGAAGACATCCCTTCCGTATGTAAGATGAGGGTGGCTGAACTTCCCTCAGAGGGAAAACTGTATTAAAAGTTAGGATATTCCCAAAATCAATGGTAACATCTTGACTAGTATCCATAAGTGGAAATAACTTGTTAATGATCTCAGTTTTGGCCTTAGACAGATTTCTTTAATGTCTGCAGGGAGAAGTTTGTGTTCTTCCAAATCTAATAGTGTTGGTCATATCCTCATGCAGGAGTTCCAGTTCAGTGGAGTTTTAGCTCCTTGAGCCATGGCTGATTTGGGGACAAACTGTTTAATAATTAAACCAGTCATGTTAAACATTTTTCATATTTTGTGAATCTTCAAAGTTTACTAGAATTCTTACAACAGCACGAATACAGGAAAAAGGCCTAAACCAAGCAATTTTAGCTGTTCTTATATTTGCTTCCCATAAAGTCCTCCCCTCCATCAAGTTAGTCTTCGGAATGGAAGCTCAGACTACAGTTTGCATCCCTTCATTGGTTCAGATATCAATATGAATGACTTCAGAAAAGTGTGCTGGCTCTCACTTGGCATATTTAATTTAATTCAGTACATTATAGTCATTTATAACCCCTCAGAAAATAACAGGATATAAACACAGTGAAATGTTAAAACTCTGCTAATATGAAAGCAGTGATTTGCAACTTCCTATAAAACATTAGAAAGTATGTTTCAGTATTTCACTATAATTTCAAGTAACTTCAGGCTGTATTCTCTTAAAAGATTATTAAAAATATTTAATAATATTTGAAAAAAGTAATTTTTGTATTGAAAAAGGAAACTCGCAAATTAATATGTAAAACTGAATTTAGTTCATTTACAGTATCACAAGGCTATATTAATGCAATGATATTGGCTTATGCTTAAAGTATTCATCTGATCTTAAATAAATCAAAACATTGCTTTTATTCAAAATTATTAATGTAATGAATATACCTTTTTTCCACTTTTATGTTAGAAGACTCAAAGATTTGCATACCTATCAAGCACCATCAAACCAGAAAAATGCAGCAATCTGTATGATGTGTCTTCACAATTAATATGATATTTCTGAAACATTCACATTTTCAGCAGAGAAAGAAAAAGGGCCCATCACAACATGACATCTATAATTTGTAATAATCTGTGATTTTTTTCCTTTGGCTATTCACCTTTTCAGCTGTTTTAAAACCCTTGTGATTTTTGAGAAAACTGTAACCTTGTGTAATCTGAGCAGGAGGTACTTTTAAGGATCTGAACATGTATTTGATGCCAGCATCAACAGAGGACTCTGGGACATATAGATAAGAGTTGTCCAGAGGAATTGCTCAACAACTGATGTATTCAGGCACAGAGTGAAGAGTTGAATATTAACAGAGAAATTCTGATTGCTTAGAAGGGTTGACCCTGTCACTGTGAAGCTGGAAATTAGTGCTGCTGCGTATGTATAAAAAAACACAGGAGACCTCTCCCTGTCAGAGCTGAAGAAAAGAGAAGATCACTGAGCTGCTCAAGCAAGCCAGCACCATGAAACTGCTCCTGCTGCTCCTGCTCTGTGTTTCCTCTGTTCAATCCCAGGGCTCTCTTGACTATGACAATGAGGTTGTAATACTTATATTGATTAATAATTAGTCATTAATAATTGATTTAATTTAATTGCATGCATGACTTACTTAGCTTATGTGAGTTAGCTAAATTAGAAGTTGTGGGGAAAGATACTCCACTGCATGTTTTTTTTCTGCTTCAATTATCCAAAAAATTAACTTTTTATATGTAACTCCATAATAGTTATTTTCTGAGTTTGGAGATATTCTCTTCCTATTTCTTTTTCTGTAGGTAATGAAGAATGCTTGATGGTAAGATTAGTTATTAAGTTGAATTTATTTAAGGATGCTAATTTAGCAATGTTGACATACTGACACAATCAGTATTAGGTATAAAGGAGCAGAAATATGTAATTAATCATGTCCTGTCTCGAAGACAGTAAAAACTTTTCTGCAGAGTCAGTAGACATTAAAAAAACCAAAACCAAACAAATTACCAGTTTGTACAATTTGGAAATTAACATTGGAAATTAAAAGGTAATAATTGCTAAACAGAAGGAAAAGCAATGAGAATCAATATAAAATATTAATTTAATATATATTTATTTTTGTTTAAGTAAAATATTTTAGTGGGAAACACAATTTAGAATTTTGGTACACTTTTCTGTTTGAAAATCCCTGTAAAAATTAAATTGGTCTGGACAGTCAGACTTTTGACAATCTAAGCACTTGTGTCTGCACATTGACTACTGATAACACTAATGTGTTAAATAATTTTTAACAATTCTGTGTTTTGTATACTACTTATTTTTGAAACTACTTAAAGCCTGTGATGCTGGATACTTTCAAATGTTTATTGTTTGGAGTTAAGTCTGAGTGGGATTGGAAACAGCTGTAAGTTTTGATTCAGTAGCTCAACTATTAATTGGAATGGTTTTGTTTGAAAAAATGCTTAGGGATCAGGCCTGTTTTCCTTGCTCAGCCTCTTAGACTTAACCCTTTCTGGCAGATATGGGGAATGTATGTATCAGAGAGAGATAACTCTGAGAGATGTTATTAAATAGTTTTCCAAATTTTATCACTTAACACCTGGTATGTGGCTTGAGACCCGATGGTGTATTTGACTGTGGCCTGATTTTCTGACCTTATGAATGTTGTTATAGTCCAATAAAAAACTGGAACACTGAAAATGTGCCACTGAATACACTTCTTAGCCCCAAGGATGTCTAATTACTTTCTTTGTAGCCTACTACTTCTAAGTTTTATGGTGCGTAGTAGCTCTGAACTATGTAAGATTTATTCCTTGGTCAAAATTGCTTATTGAAGTATTTTTTTACTTTGGTTTGAAGACTTTTTAGTTCACCTATATCTAGGTATGGACAGTGTGACTAGTCTTATAAGGGAAGGGGTAGCAATGACTTATACATAATGTCAGTATAATATTTCCATTATGGCTTTTTATTCCATTCCCTGGTTTTCCTTGCTGTTTAAAATACTGAAGAGTGCTGAATGGATGCCTGCACCCTGTGCACCCCATTTTGCAATAGCAATCCCAGATTAAGAGAGTTTCATCTCCCCTTGTTTATGCAGGATGAGGGCCCTGTGTTTGACCCTCGGGGCCACCGGCCCGTGGACAAAAGGCGTGAGATGGCGCCCACGCTCCGACCTGTGGCACCTCCCATCAGTGGGGCCGGATACAGGCCCCGGCCGCCGAAGCGGGGGAAGACGGAGGACAAGAAGGAACAGATAGTCTATCCTGATGCTGGAGGCTGCAAGCATGGCCAGGAGGAGCTGGTAGGTGTCTGGCTGTTGATACAGCTGGTGGCATACTGTCCTTTCCTTCTAGTACACCCAACACAAGAGTTTTCCTTGTCAAATAAAGGATGGTCATTCATTTAAAGCAGTCCAGCTTTTCCTCACTTTGCTTGGGCTTTCTAGGACTGCATTCAGAAGGATAATGTGTCAGAGGCCATGGGATTAGTGGCAGAGTCAGCCAACAGCAAAGATGGGGAGATGAGAGTTCAACTGTAAACCAGGAAAAGAAGTATCTGTGGGTTAGCCTGTGCCTTCCATCTGGCTTTGCACAGGTAACTATTAAGGACAGGAAAGGCCTGTGCAGAAGAGCTGGATTCAGTTTCAGACAATCTTAACGAACCCTAGAGACTAAAAAAACCCCAACCTGCCATATCTTTCCTAAAATTGGTTAAAAAATGTAATTCTAGTCTACTCTCAGTCCCTGCTTACGGGACAGCATTGCCAGCATGCTGACATCCAGCACACTCTTTGCTGCCTTGCAGCAGTCAATCACACTGTCTCTGTCATGATCCCTGCTGGAAAATGCAAGCTGTAACAATGCTGAGAGGCATCTTAGTGATGGAGCACAAGTTTGAGGGTTGAAGTTGCCAGCAAATGAAGTTTGGTAAAGCTTATCTAGATGCTTAAATACCTGTTCTCACCTTACAAACTTTTCACTGTGTTCAAAGGTACTGCTGTTTACTGATGGGACTAGAACTTTACTTTTACAGCCCTTTTTCCTTCTTTTAAGGGAGTGCTGTGTCCAACTGGATGTGAACTGCGGACTACACTGTTAAAACAGGAAAAAACTGTGAAAACAGTTATTAATGATTTAAAAGCTAAAGTGGCCACACTTTCAGAGAGTTCCTCAACTTTCTACGAATATGTTACTGTTCTAGAAGATAAATTGGTAAAGAGGCAAAAACAAAAAAAAGGTATGCTATTTCTATGAACTGCTAGTTTAAACGGTATTGAAGTTTTATTGGCATTCCTACGGTTACTTTTTAGTGGGACTTCTTAAAATTAAAAATACCATGGAATATCTAGCAAAGCAGGGTTCTGTGTCCATGACCTCTTACATCTTAAAAAACATCCTTTGAGAGAGGCAAAGGAATGGATCTCATACTAAGGCAAGATTCATGTGAGGCCTCTAAATGTACATCATTCCTGTGTTCCCCTTACCTGTTTTCCTATGTCCATCCAATCCACTTATGACCAGCCTCTGGATTGGCACCATGGCTCCCCAGAAAGAAGGGAATTACTGCTCTTTCGCGGAGTAAAGCACCACTGATAAATCTATTAGCTAGCAAAGAACTATCCGTACACATGTACCACTTCCCTGAGAATATCTGCATAGTTTTTGTACACTGTAGAAAAGTACGCAAAAGAAGTGCCATTCCTGCTTTCCTTCCTGCCTTTCTTCCTAGTGGCATCTCAAATTGTACTTAAAAATTGCTCTTCATCATTTCCCAACTGGGAAATATGTTGAAAACTAATCTGTTTTTCATCTCCTTGCTTTTCTAGACAATGATAACTTACTTTCTCAGTTCAACACAGAAGTGGAATTGCAGTACAGTTATATAAAGGATAATCTGGACAATAACATCCCATCCAGCCTCAGGGTCCTTCGTGCAGTCGTGGATTCTTTACATAAAAAGATACAAAAACTGGAAAATGCCATTGCAACCCAGACGGACTACTGTCGTTCCCCATGTGCTGTTTCCTGTAATATTCCTGTGGTTTCAGGCAAAGGTATTCACTCAACTATAATGACATCTTTTCTCCTATTTATGTCACCGTGCAAATTGATGGATGCATCTGAAGCCTGTACAATTGATTAGGGTATTAGGAAAGATGAAAAGTGATCCTAAATGAAAAAAAAAAATCTTTTCTGGATCACTATACTGGTCAGACCAAAGATCTTCTTATCCAATATCAGTCATCATAAGTGACAAGCAGCACTTTAAAGAAATATGTGCTTCAGGGACTTCGTAAGGTGGAGGTGATACATTTGTGACTATCATAGTTGTGCTCTTGATTTTTTCAGTCAAGAAGGGTTCTTCTTTCACAAGCTTGTCTAATTCAAGAAGTCATTGTAGGGTGTTGCATCACTTAGTTTGAAGTTTCAGAAATTCCTCTTTGAAAAAGCTGCACAGTGCAGTATTCTTTCTTTCACAATTCTTTCACTTGATGTATTATAGAAATCAAAATGAAAGTAAAATACTATCTATAGATATTTAAAACTGTTCCTATATAACAGCAAACCAAAGGATAAGACTGTCAAAGTTCACAGACCTTTCAATAACAGTCTCTGTTTTATTCTTGCAGAATGTGAGGATATCATCAGAAAGGGAGGCGAGACATCCGAAATGTACCTCATCCAGCCAGATCCTTTTGCCAAGCCGTACAGAGTATACTGTGACATGGAGACAGATAATGGAGGTTAGTGTGAAATAATATGTTGTTAAAATATTAATAAATGGATGCTACCAAAAATAATATTATAAATTTGTATTTTATACAAAGAAATAAGAAATTACACCTTTTGTAATTACTTGATAATTAAATCTGATTGACTCGTTCAAGGAAGTCTTGTTGAGGTCATCTGCTGATGCAGAATAGGACACTTCTATAGTGAAACTGGAAATAAATTGTGTATGTATCTTACTACAACCATCATGGATGGTGTAGAGGTGGGCAGCCAAGGACAGTCTGGCTCATTTCTTACCCTGCTCCAATGCACTTGACAAAAGACCAGGGCCATCCTTCAAGTTCTGCTTTTTCCACCTTTCGTTATGAAGCAAGGTTCTGCTTAAGTGTGAGCAAAAGGGGCAAAGCTGAGCTCAAAAGCAGTGAAGGACCTGCTGCAAGGAAGCCATATACCCCTCTGGTCCTGAGGTGAAATGAAAAGGGCTGTATCTTAATGTTTGATGCTCCTTTTGTTCTGGTAATTTAATCTGAATACTCTTGCTCTTGCAGGCTGGACTTTGATTCAGAACCGCCAGGACGGCAGTGTTAATTTCGGAAGAGTATGGGATCAATATAAAAAAGGATTTGGAAATGTTGCCAAGAGTGGAGGGAAGAACTACTGCGATACACCAGGTAAAACACCGAGCATAAAATGTAAAGAAACCGTTTTCTCCTATTTTTTTCAAGCTCTTAATTTTTTTAAAATAAACAAATCCACTACTATAGGCAAATAATAAAGTTGCCTTGAAGTATATCGCAAAGTCTGTTTCATAGATCTCTCACTTGTTGCTTCTTAGGTGAATATTGGCTTGGAAATGACAAGATCAGCCAGCTTACCAAAATAGGGCCCACTGAAGTTTTAATTGAAATGGAGGACTGGAATGGTGATAAAGTATCTGCTCATTATGGAGGTTTCACCATACAGAATGAAGGAAACAAGTATCAGCTTTCAGTTAGTAATTACAAAGGCACTGCCGGCAACGCTCTGATGGAAGGAGCATCCCAATTGCATGGAGAAAACAGGACAATGACCATTCACAATGGCATGTACTTCAGTACTTATGACAGGGACAATGATGGATGGTATGTACTTTCACTAGACATTTGATATAAAAATAGAGCTGAATATAGAATACTTCTGTAATTTGCCATTAATTGTCGCAGCATTTTGTAGTATGTCAAAATATGTTATATCCCTGCAAGTTTCCAGCTAAATGCCTATGCAGTTCTCTTGGCATAGCCAAGGACAGGTAAAACTATATATTAGGTTGATGACAGTCCACAACCAAGTAAGAAGCAAGCATGCTGATTTTTATTGATTCCATGAATGACTTACCACAAACAAAGCACCAAATCTGGACGCAATAGTCAGAGACTGACAGCGGCAGTGCTGAAGACACCAAGTAGAAATATGGGCATTCACTCCAGTAAAATATAATGGGTCCTGAAGAAAGAGGCAGGTAGCATATCCATTTAAAAAGCAATGTTCTGCCTACTCAGAAGACAGGAGCTCAGTTGTAAAGTACATAATAAAGCACTGTATCTCTAATCTGTGCTTAATACCTGATTGCATATTCATGAATAAAGGAATTGTTTAGGTTGGGGAAGACATACATTTCTCATTGCTTTCTATCTTTAAATTCAGTTGATAACTGTAGTTGTTATTATGAACTGCAAGTAACTGTAGTTATCAATCAGTAAACTAAAACGACATTCCCAAAGAGGTGCACCTAAAATTTGATTTGTTTTTCTTAGCTGCTGTACCTTCTGAGTGCACTGTGTAGCACACACTTGTGATGGTCAATCCTTTATAGAAAGTTCAGAGAGAACTTAAATTGTTTATTATGGTTTGAAACTTTCAGTACATGGGCAAGTATATGTACTCTGTTGATGTGTTAGCCTATATTACAGATGTCACTCTCAACACCTTTTCTTTTTCCCCTCATCAGGTTAACTTTGGATGCAAGAAAACAGTGCTCCAGACAAGATGGTGGTGGATGGTGGTACAACCGCTGCCACTCAGCCAACCCCAATGGCAGATACTACTGGGGAGGGACCTACAGCTGGGACATGGCAAAACATGGGACAGATGATGGTGTTGTATGGATGAACTGGAAAGGGTCGTGGTATTCAATGAAGAAGATGAGCATGAAAATCCGACCATACTTTCCACAGTAGCCATTATTAAAATGTACAGAATCAGAGATTTTCTTTTAGTATTTGTACATGGTTATCTTTTTAGCATGGTACTCATTCTTATCTTTACATATTATCAAATCTGTATGTACAACCATATTGTGACCTAAAGTGAAAAGCTGTGTCAAAAGTAAATCTAAATCTGTACGATGAAAATAACTCATGAGTGTAGTTTTTCAATTGTTCATTTGTACACAAGGTAGAATTAACTATTATAGAATAACACTGATAAAATAAAACCAACTTGTTTCACTCTTTTATAAAGGTCTTTTGTATCTCTTTTAAAGGGGAGAGGATTATTTCTAAATGTTTTCTAAAAACTAATAAAATCTTGAAACTGTAGTGTTCTTCATATTATTCCTAAGTATTTATGCATAATCTGTGGAGAAGGAAATGCATTCCACTAAATAAGAGACAGGGTTTTTTATATGTTATAAAAAATAACAGTAACTACCTGTGTATCAAGTTGAGAAGGAATAAAAGTTAAAAGAGTATTGAACAAGTGAGTAGGTCACTGGTCCCTTAGCTCAAATCCTGTTGCTGAATAAAATATGTCCTTTTCTGGGACCTGGTTCACACACTTGCTTTCACACATACATGTTTTTCACACAGACGTGTTTTTCACACAGTCCCTATCATGGGACTAGAGTAATTAATGTCTGCAGTCATAGAGTAGTGGAGGTTGAGTATTTCATCAAACCTAGTAGTTTATGCTCCCTTGAGCAGACAAAGACAAGACTTCCCAACCCTGGTAGACAGGATGAACATCTCTCAAAGGGGATGCCTTCCTCCACAAAGGAAGGGACCCAGATCACTAGGGGTGGATGGATCCCACCTGAAACCTTTGGTGTTTATTTAATCTATGAAGCCCAGGAGGACAAGAAGGAGACATAATGGCCCCTTCTCACTAAAGAAGCACAAATGTTCAGCATCCACACAGGCAGGCTTCCACTGAGGCTAAGGAAGAAAAATATAATGTGCAAGTGGAAACCCGTTTTCCAAAAGCACAGACACCTCCTCACACATGACTGTGAAGATGTCTTTGCTCTTCAGTAATCTTTCCAAAAAGGTTGGACAGTGGCTGTATTTGAGAAGCACTGGAAAAAAAGGCTAAAATGAGCTGCTTTGCCAGTATTTGATAATCTTGTTAAATGGTATGCAAGACATCAAGTGAGATTAGAGGTAAGGATGTTTTCTCATGCTTCTTTCTAGAAGCACAGAAATATTAAACAGTGTAAATATTGTGTAATTTTATGCCATAAGGTATAAAGGTAAATACAATGTGGTCTTCTGTAATTGTGTGACCAGTATAACTGATATTCCATGCAGCTAGCTTTTTTCTAAAAGATCCTTACCACACACTGTCAGCAAGCTGATTTAAACCTCTTATCCTTAGAAGAATCCTTGCTTGGCACATGTGCTGAAAAACATTCAGGTGGTTCCTCATCTTGCTTGTTCTGGTCAGAGTCATAACCTTTTAGTGGTTGCTGGGAAATAATAGCCTGTTTTGGGAGTTGCATTTTGATGAGTTATCATGGAATTGTCTTATTTTGGAGCTACAAGTATGCATGGTAAGCTATCTATGATTCATCAGTGGGATGGAAGGTCTATGTGCATATTTATACAATCAAAGCCTAGGAGGTTCTTAAAAGTGAGTCCTAAAATGCATGCATTCTTTACCAAAGCGTACTCCATATTAGGTATATGGCAAAAGTGAGAACCCAAACCACCCTTAGCTCTGTCTGGGAGCTGACTCCCACTGTTGTTGTGCTCCCCTTGAAATGGAAATGAGTGTGTGAATGTTGAACTTGGTTAGACTTTCACAGTCCATGTCAATGGAGGCAAGATTTCATTGTGGACATACTTCTAAATATTTTTTATCCTTTAACACTCCTAAAACAAAGTAAACAATTAAAATTAAAAGTTTTTATCTCAAGTCAAGGTGTGAGCTTGACTTGACATAGACATAGACAAATTTCATATCAAAAGGGTTTTAAAATCAATATTTCCTTGTCAGTTAAAAATAAGATCAAAAAAGTCTTGTTGATAATTAATCACTGTTTATTTTTTAATCTCCAAATGTGCTCAGTTGCCTTCAAATTCACAGGGTAAAGGTACATCATACATACATATATAAAAATTTTTTTCAACTTGTAGTCTAACATGCATTAAAGGCCTGTCTTTCTACAGGGTTTCTATGGGCCTGATTTTCATTCTAGCAGTTTTTAGGGAATAGTCAGACGCTTTAAATGGCAGCCAGACTACACCATTTTCGATCTCGTAGGGGACATTGTACCTGGGGTCATAGTGGCCCCCCAGGTAGTAAATGCCATTGAGGTTGGCAGCCTGGCAGCTGTTGTACCACCAGCCCCCCCCATACATCTCGGCACAGTTCTCCTCCCAATGGTCCTGGTCCTGGTCAAAAGTGCTGAACTTCATCTGGGCATGGGATGTGTACTCGGTGCCCTCTTCCAGCCAGCCAGAGATCAGGGCATCCCCGGCAGTGCCCTCGTAGGAAGACACAGCAAGGGTGTACCCTTCAGCTTCAGACCCTACCTGTACGAGATACTCTGCAAACACAGCATTTCCATCCCAGTCCTCTAACTCTACCCGAAGGAGAGTATCATTCTGAGTCAGCAAGTGTAGGTTTTCATTGCCCAGCCAAAACTCTCCTTGCCCCCTGCCATCCACGCTGCCGAAACCTTTCTTGTAGTCTTGCCACGTCCGGTTAAAATTCACTGATCCATCCATTCTCTGTTGGATCAATAGCCATCCTCCCAAAGTGGTCTCTTGGTCGCAATAAACTGACAAAACCTTATTGGATCCCGCTGGCTTGATTTTGAAAATGCCACTTTTGGCACCAGAAGTGTGTTTCTGGCGGATATCATCACAGTCTAAAAAAAAAAGTTGATCTGGTTTGACAGAAGTTATCAGCAAAATTTAATAAAAGGTTCAGAGGAATCCAAATACCAATAGCTCAGAGGAAAATTGTTAAACACGTCTTGGACTATGCTAGGTATAGTGGCAGGCAAAATTAAAAAGAATTCAGGAAAGAAAACCACATATTCCTTAAATTGTGAATTGTTTACGTAATGCCTAAGTATTAATGAAATATTTTCCCTTTTGTTTCTGAGGTGATAACAAACAAGACACATTTAATCATCACACTGTTGTACTGCAGTATCTAAAATCAATCTGTCAGTTTGGTTATTGATGGAGTTTGGCTCCATTACCTCAATAACTACCTTTCCCAGTGCTGGGTGTCCTTCGCTTCCCTCCTGATGGTCTGAAGCTGCGTGCCTGAAAGTCTGGGGTATCCTCTGCACTCTGATCATGTTCCAACCCACCTAGCTGCTCATTTATTTCACGGATCTTTACTGATTTGGTTTCAAAAGAAGAGCCTCCCTTGTTCTTGAAACTAGAAGAGCTTGTCGCTACAGTCTTGGAGTGACTTGCACTGCCAGATGGGAATCCAGATGGCTGAAGTCTTCCAAAGTCATCTTCCTCCTCCTCTCCTAAGTCTCCAAATTTGTCTTTTCCCCCATAAGTCCCTGAATGACTGGATACTCCTGTACCTATGTGGCTACTGCCTGTGCCAGTTGTACGTCTGCTGGTTGTGAAGCTGCTAGATCCGCTAACGTGCTTAGTAGCAGTGGATGGAGAGTCTGGGCTAAAAAATGACTCTAGCTCAGGGAATAGAGTCTCTAGCTTGTGCAAGCCATCTGCACCACTAAAATGATAGGTGCTCCCTTCCCTCCCAACATTTCCGGGTAAATAGGAGCAGTCTGAGCCATCAGAAGAAGCTGTTTTCTCAACTACTTCTCTAGTGCCATCAGGCCCAGAGACAATTTTTGTGGTGGTAGTTTTGGTGCATCTACGAACACTGGAGGAGGTTTTGTCTCCCAGACTAAGGGTTTCTCTCCCATGAGTAGGAATAACTAATTTGCTGGTGTATGAAGATTCATCCCCCCTTGATTCTGCTGTGTGATATGAGCTGTCGCCTCGGGAGGGTTTTGCATCTGTTTCTGGTCTTTCTAATACCACTTCCATCTGCTTGATGTCATTAATTATGTTCAGAGCTTGCATTTCTGGCAGAGGCTTATGCTTAAAATGATCAGGAATATTAGAGTCCTTAAGTGGCCTCATTTTCAGTGTGCTCAAGGTGCTTGTTTGGAGCTCTGGGTGCAAGTTGATGGAGTTGGCTTGGGCAAGCTGCTTCTGGATGTTGTCGTAGCTTTCTTTGTCCACCTTGTAATCAAAACTTCTAGCACAGGTTCCTTTGCAAGCTCGTATCTTAATATCAATGTCCACCTACATAACCAGAGAGAAGTAATTTAATTAGGGAGCTTTCCCAACTTTCTCAAGCGAGGATATCTTCTACTGAACAGGGAAAAGATAAGAGCTGCCCCAGTACCTTCCTACCTACAGCTGAGCTTTTTCAAAGTTCAGTTTTAATGTCATCATAGGTTTATTTCCATTGTAAATACAAAATGTGCAATAGCACCATGCACATGAGTTCCATGGAGAAGAACATTGTAGAAGGTTCCCAATCTCCGCTACCTTTATTTTTGGGGTTTAGAGGTGTCTTCCCGGTTTTGGAAGGAGTGCTGCAGAGTTGGACATGGTCCATGGGGACTGGGGCAGAAATGAGCCCTCCAGAGAGAGGGGAAGACTCTGTCATGGCCCTGCTGTGAGGTCTGACATCTTGGGGTAACCATTACTTTCTCAAATGATCCAAATGATGGATTTCTGTTCTAGGAATTAAAATGAGCCTTTGAGCAAAACCACTGTTTGTGCCAGAACTTTTCCTTGTATTACCATCAGAAGAATTGGCTGCAACCTGGGAATACAGGTTTTAATGCCAGCCCTAGCTGTGGGCAGCAGTGGCAGCATTGGATATGGACAGAGCACGTCCCCTTTCTAACTATTCAGCAACTCCTTACAGGAGGATAAACGCCTCATACAGAAGCAGTTATCAGCTGATGGAGCATCCCTGTGGCCTGAGAGAGAAGCAGCAGATGGGACTAGGACCTCATGGAACTCACTCTGGTTCCTACAGAGCAGAAGTAGAAAACTAGGATGGATAGAAAGCAACTAATTTGGGCATTTGTCTCAGCAAGTCAGATCCTGTGAGAGTTGTACCATGTTTTCTCCCAGCTGGAGCAGTGCTCACCATAATGGACAGGTCTCCTTTCTGTAGCTAAGCCCTGGAAAGGATGGGAAGTGCATAGCAGACACCTACCTCTAAGCGCTTCATCTCCACCACTTGTTCCTGGATGCTGTTCTGCAGAGCTTTAATTCTGTTCACTTGAGTGACAATTCTCTGCTTTAATGTCACAATTCTCCGTCTCAGTTCTCCTGACAGGTGACCATAAGTCTCATCAAGCTCTGAAACAAAAATGCCTCACAGTCAGCTATGCCCATGAGCTTTTCTTTCCTAAATATGCATCATATTTTAAAATATACAATTAAACACATAATTGAGAAATCCTTCTCATAGTACTGAGCAGATTAAAATTAAATTAATTTCTGCTGACTGGTTAAGAGTCTATTATTATGATTGTTCTGTTTCTTGTTAATAATATCCAGTGCAGTCTGTACTTTCACTACATATGGCTTATTCACAAAAAAGTAGTGATTCAGTAATGGATCATAAAACTGGGCACAAGGTACTCACCCTGAGCACTGTCCAGGTTTGGTTTTAGTGCATTTACAGTTTCCACAATTATCTGATTGGACTTCTTATAGTTGTTTTGATTATCTGAGAGCAGCTTCTTGATTTTTTCTATTCTCTGACTAAACTCCTGGTCTTTTTCATCAATCAGTCCTTGCATTCTGCATCCTGATGGACATTTGGTACCCTAGAATTGAAAGAGGGAAATAATTGTGCTAAAATCCTCAAGAGTAAACATCTTGTATGATGAAATTAATGAAGCACATCCTCAGAAACCTGCTGTAACTGTGGGGTGAGTAACAAGTAAACCTTTAGTTTCCCTTCTCCTCTGTTCCTCATAGGTGAGATGTTTTGTATATATATATGTTTCTTAAAGGTCTGCTGTAAGAAGCCTGTCATCCAGTTTGAGGGAGGATGTTAGAGGCCAGCATTTTTAAGCAGTTTTCCTCAGAAAAGCTTAATGTTCTGACATATTTAAGCTCTTTGACAAGAAGTCATCAAATAGATGTAGCATAGAAAAGGACTGAGATACAAGAAGTAAGAAAGAGAGAAATTAATTGTTTATATACAAAGACATCTAGTCAATTGTTATGAAACTTTTATCAAGCATCTTGTAATCTGACTTCCTAAACATTAACTAGTGAGTGTATGTGATTTCTAGCTACTTCTTTTCTTTTTCTCACAACTCTTCCTGGTGCCTTTCTTTTATGAACTCCAAAAGTGGCAATACCAAAATTCTGAGAAGAAATAGTTCTTAGGTTTTTCTAGGGTTAGCCTTTGTTTATTTAATCCTTCTTCTCCAGACTTACTTTCTCTTCTCATTCTGCACCACTGCAAACTTCTCCCTGTTTCTTTTGTCTTCAGTTTTTCATTTCTTCATTTCCTACAGGAGATCTGTGCAGGCTGCCCCGACCTGAAGTGTTACCTCGGCCCTAATGCTGAACCCTGTGCTGGCCTGTGGCACCTGATGTAGTGATCCAGCTGCTGATACAGCTGAGGCCCACAGGTGCCCTACAGAGGGGTCCCACTTTCACCCCAGGGTTAATCGCTCACCCAGTTTTCATCCACACAGATGGGCCAGCTCTTCTCAGACTGGCAGCTGGACTCGGACTTGTGCTCCATAATCCTGGGACCACGCACTCCTGCACCCATCTGTTCAAAGGTACTCTCTCCATCTTGTGCCTGCCAGGAGGAAAAAAGGGAAAAGTAAAACCGAGCTTAAGGGAACAAAGGAGCAGAAACACAATGCTGATGTCAAACACTCAGCTGGTGGGCAATCACAGCTGGTAAGCATCACACCCAACAGTGCAAGGATTTTATTCCAACATTTCTTGTAAGATATGTTTTTGTTTGCTTTGTCATGATAAAGTTTTACATCTCCTAAAATTAATGGTTTTTTGTAGAGAGCTAGTGACGCTCAGGATATATAATGATAATATCATTCCACAGAATTATTTTGTCCTGTGTGTAAATATAAAATTAACTTGAAATTAGACTGAAACTGGAAAAGTAAAAGTAAATACTTTAAAAATATTATTCCCATTAGCTGCAATACTCTAAAATTCTAACTGTCACTTTACCACCTAACTACTAACAAAATTTTAAAAAGAATTTCAGTGATGGATGGATTTCACTGTGCTAATGGAAAGAAGAGAAATAAAAATGCTAAGGTTTTCTTCAGACCTGAGAAAAAAAAGTGATATATGTGAGCTAATTCCAGGCCAAAACACGATAAAGATTCCTACAGTGTTATCACTTAGTAAAAGACCTATTTTTTCATTAAAGAATAAAAAAGCCTTTAGGCCTTAAGATGTAATTAGGTCTGACTGGAATCCTCTGTGCACTTTTTGTGCTTTTCAAGCATTATAATTAATGCTTGGAAATATTAATGACTACTTCTTATTATGATTGATGATTAATTCTGAAGCTGAGAAAGTGATTCTAATTCTAGCCTGAAGGGTCAGAACCACTCTGAGGAACTGGAATGTCTTTATTAAAATCTGCAGATTCAAATTCAGTAGTTTGATTAATTAATGATTTGATCAGGCCCAAGTGCCTCCTAAAAGTAGCCCATATATCCAAAAATACTCTTTAGGCATTGACACCTCCAATATGACTACTTCTGGTTTGTCCCAACTGCTTCCTATAATTTCTGACATTTGTTAAAACAGGCACTTTCTTAAAAAAAAACAACTGTCACAAAGAAAAATGTAAAGATTATAACATAAGATTATGGACTGAGTCCTCAATGGGGGGAAAAAAATAAAGGTTATATTAGCACAGCTAAAAATCAAGTTTATGTCCTTCCCTATCAAAAATTTGATTCTACTTAGCTCTAGTTTAAGCTGATGCTGCTGCTACAAGAGTCCTTGTTTTTAAATGTGTCTTTCATAATAAAGGTATTGTGTGTCATCTGTAGGTAGAAAATCCTGCTGAAATACTGTCCAAAGTAAAACACAATTCGTCCCAAAAAACATAAATATCCCTGAATGGCTGGAGCCACTAGCATCCGGCCAGTTATGGTTAAGACTTAGAGCATCACCTATGTGTGTTTGAATTCATGCTAATGGATTTGCTTTGCTGATCCTGAAGGCAGGCAGATTCAGCAACACCAAGTTAAGCAAAACTATGGACAGCTGCATACTCCAAAAACTTCATCAGTGATTACACTAAGCTGCTGCATATGTGTGTGCATTGAATTTTACAAGCTAGGTGATAGACAAAATTTATCTATCTCATAAACGAACATTAAATAAATGCTTACTATTCAAAACAGAAAGATACAAAAATAATCAACCGAGCAAATTCATACCCAGGCTATGCTGAGGCACAGGAACACACAAAGGATCCTCACAGGTATCATCCTCAGGAGAAAAGCAAGAACTGTGACTGAAAATGATGCTCTTTGCCTGTCTTTTGGTGCAATTTAAACCTGAATATGAAGCTGAGATTAATCATTATGCTCCCTTCTGTTTGTAGAAAAAAAACACACCAAATGCTCCCCTCCCCTTTCAGTGATTACTTAAGGACTCTTGCACAAGTTTCTGGTGTTATTTGCTCCAGATAAGTTTGTTCAACACGAACATGCTGGCAACACCAAGAATTCCAGGAAAACATTCTGTCTAAAACTGTTTCTTGTAACTGGACAGTCAATGAAGATGTGTATCAGCACTAATGAGATCAATAGTGCTTATCTGCTGGAAACCAGACATTCAGTGTGATGGGCATTTAGCTGCATAAACAAAGAGCTGATATTTGAAAAAGGAAGTAATTGCTTTGTCTGCATGTTGGTGTTGAACAAAACATACTGAGGTCCATGGAGAATCTCCCACTCAAACTCAAAAAAAGCTCAATTTTTGACTCTATAATAGATATAAAAGTTTAGTGAAAAATCACATGTTATCTTCATGCTTAGCAACACAAGAATTGCAGGTGCAACTTTCATGGGTTCTCCTTGGACATACAGTCATGGACTGTGCTTTAGCACAGGATCACATGAGATATTTCTTCCACTGAACCCCTTCTGCCTTACACTGAGAATGGAGATGGTGCTTCATAGGCAAGCATCTGCCCAGAGGTGTATACTCTTTTTTGTTGTCAGATGAAGCAGATTGCTTAAAGCTTCAAGGATTTTCCTATGGTACATTACATTCATTCCTTGACCATGACTTTCCCCTTTTCACAGTTTAGAATCTAGGTGATAAGGTCAAGTCAAAAAGTAGCTATTAATTTTGTGGATCCATTTTGATAGTCTGAAGTCTTCAGAGCATGTGTTACGTGCAGCTGGCAGCTGCCAGCACTGTCTGTGCACTGCAGCTCAGGGGGAACAGCTGGCAGCCAGCTCTGACACACGTGATTGTCTTGCCTCTGGTCCCACAGGAACTGGGTGATCAGGGCAGGAATAGCACCTAATTCTGCAGGGTATCAGCTGTAAGTAAGGGGCCACTGTACCCTACCCTGTCATGCTAACTCTGCGTGTTACAATCTATGCAACAACTAAAGCATCTTTCAAAATGCAGATCAGATATGTCCCTTTGGTTCTAACTTTTCCCAGCTTGTCGATGCTTGATTTTGTGATCACCAATAATAACTTAACATTATATTTGTAATTTAGCACCCCTTAAAAATAAATAGTAGTAAGAACACATAAAGCAGAATTTCTGCCTTTTCAACCATGCTGACAGACGATGTGACAATTTGCTAGGTGGTGTTCCAGGCACAGGTCACCAGGGTAACAGGGGACATGGCACACAGCATGTTCCAGACCTCTTCTGACCCTGAAGGATGGCACAGGTTTCTGGTGACACTCAAACACAGTAAACTTAACTCTGGTCCAAGTAAAACTCGGCCACCAAGGCTAGAGGGACTGGAAAAAAATTTATATCTATTCATCAACATCAGGTAAGCTATGAGGGGTTTCCTGGTTGCTGCTAAGGCAACTGCTGGGGGAAGCTGGAATGAAGGAGGAGCTTCTCAGGCATTACAGTTAGGGGCTGAATCTGTGCCTGACCTTCAGCCTGTACCTCTGCTTTCATGTTGCAATCATTCAGTCACTTCTGCCGGTGTTTGTTTGAGAGACTGGAGGCCAAGAGCTAGATAAACTTTGGATTTAACTTTAATTCAGGATCAAAGGACAGAAGTGCAGTTCACTACTTCATCTGTCCTGCTCTTGGCTGAATGCCACAGTAGCAGTTGGGGAGTTTGGGATTTAGAGGCGGTTTGTATGCCCTATAGAAGTGAGCCTCACCTTGTTTGCCCAGCACTGTCTGTCTCCTGCCCTACCATCAATTTCCAAGTGGTACCTTCTGCTTCTACCTGCTCATTCATGACCCATCTATGGATGCTTTGTCTTAGACTTCATTCTTTCAGACTCAGCTCTCATCTTCACCCTCTTCATATGTTCCTCAGACTACCTAACCCTTTTGAAGTCATTACTAGTCAATCCCAGCACTTTGTCCCACATTTTCCCCATGCAATATCCCAGAACTGAGGGACCCAGAAGTCCATCCACTTTATTTGATTCTTCCTTCCTCTATCTCTTCCTCATTCACTTTTTTCCCCTTGCCTTTGGAGTGAGAGTCCTGTTTTGTGCTACACCATTCTTTGGAAGAATCACTGCAAGGTCAAGGTGTGAAAGAAAGGCCACCAAATCTTTTAATAAATTTTTATAAAGTGAGAGGTACATACTTTTCTAAATACAGGTAACTTTTACTACAGGCTATGGTCTAAGGCTCATGTATGATAAAAACAATTTAGAAAAGAGAAATATACTCAGCCCTTAGTATACAAAATAGGGGCAGTAAGTTCAATTGCATTATACTTGCTTGCAAAAAAATAATACTAAGAATATTATTCTATTTTTAAGAGGTAGAGGAAACAGGAGGTCTTTTCTGACCTCTTTCTGATAGATAGGGGATTGGATACCATAGGAAGGAGCTTCCAGAGGCATGAGTCTTGCCAGATTCCTTTCAGGGCCCAGAGAACACAACAGTGGGCTGGGATCCTGAAAACTCACTGATCTCACTGATTAACTCTGACATAGGACCTCATTGAAAGATTAGGCTTCTTGGATTTACTCTGACCCTTCTGACTACTGGAGCAAATGCTCCTCTCCAGAGATTAAAATGATTTGTGAAAACTTAAAGACACCCATCAACAAACCAACTGGAAGAATAAGCCAATCTTAGTTATGGTGAGAAATCTGTAAAATGCCAGCTCATATCCATGAAATGTGTGTAATTACAGGAGATTGTCATCAAATTGCAGCCAAAATCTAAACCAGGAGAGGCAATAACAATTCTGACCTAACAGATGTAAATACAGATATCATAGTGACAGATGTGAAAGGAATATTTTTTTAATCCATGTTGAAAATATATAAATAATATCAACTTAAAGTCATGTCATAGGTAGCATAAATTGAAAACAAAAAGTGAAAGCAATTCAATCAATGCTACTCAAGTGGCTGTTTGCAGAATCAGAAGACTAGGCTTGTCAACTCTTCCCTTGCATCTTTCTCTCCAGCCTCTCTATACATACTGCTTCAGCTCCATGGAGCCATGGGAGAGGCCTTACAGCACAAAATGTTCAGGAAGACTGCTTTGCTTGGTGAGGAATTGAGTGTCAAGGCTGACAGTGAGCTGTGCATCATTGCTGGTTGCATGGGTGCAACAGAATTGTGCAAATATACCAGTTCAGTGGTGTGGAGGGGTCATCCCTCTTTTCAAGTTGTTGTTAACCTCGTCTGACCCTAGGTAATGATGCCTTCTTCTCTTCTCTCATTCTCTCTTAGATTTTGGCCCAAGAGTAAAGATTTGACAATGCCAAAATTTTAGTGAAAATGAGAGGGAATAGGCAGTTTATCATGCTGTGGGGACTCAGATCCAGGGAAGATACACAGCACCAGCCTCAAGAGACATCTGGGCCTCAAAACTGGAAAATGTTGAGGCAGCATGAACTGCCTGTAAGGTCTCTTATATCACTGCAATGTCCTCCTGTCTCTAAAATAAAGCACTTGAATGTGCTATTTAGAGATACCAGGCAAAGTTCTGGTCTTTCATAAGTAGCTAAAAATAAAGACCAGGATACACTTCCCATTTCACTTCTTAATGCATCAGCTTGAGATAGTGATGATTTCTAGCTCTGAGTGTATCTTTCATTGAGCAATTTATCCACAAACCTTACACACCTGAGGGGTTTGCTTACACACCCCTCAAATGCGCCCATCAGATTTTGAGGAGGTACATTCAGACAGCATTGCAAACTCTTTGCTGGTCATGACCTATGCTGTGGATTTGCTTATATGGGTCACATGGCAAATTATTATCAGATCCAGAGAAAGAACATTCAAGTTTAATGCAATTAATTTCTGCTGAAAATTTTAACATTTTTTGGTTCCATGGCACTGAATACATTCAAGTAATTTTTAAATATTGGTGAAAAAAAAGAGGGGTATGTGGGAATAACAGCTGTACAGTGTACTACTATGTGTCATATAGCAAATGAAACTTCTTCTGAGTAAAATTTGAGAAACTTGTTAATATGTATGGTCTGGAGTAAAATACCTGTTCTTGGTCATTGATACTACCTAGAACATCCCAACTGAAAATGTGTTAATTATTTTGTGGTAAGCTAAGTCTTCAGCAGTAAAATAGACTACTTCCAAGTTGCTATGTACTTTGATCTATGTCACCAAACAACTTTATTAGAAAACTTGAAAACTTATGGATACTATTCACATTTATGGAGAAATAGGTTGAACATACGCCTCTTAAAGAGCAGAAACTGCTGGTGTGAAATTCAGGAATGACTGAATCAAATACATTTGATCCAACTATCAAAAGTTTTCTTTGTCTTGTTTGGCCAGCTGTGGACCACAGATAACAAACCCAGACTTTTTTTGTAATAATCAAAAATGTATTGAGAATGTGTACAGAAAAAACAACCATCTACAGAGGTAAGCACTGCTCACAGAAGACGTTTGAGTATCTTACAGTCAATGCTGTTTTACAGTCAAAACTGAACTGTGTAATGTTTGCTAAGTTCAGTGTCTAAGACAGAAAAGATTTGCTTTTCCTGTTCAGACTTGTCTTTGCTAAATTGTCCTTTATGCATCTCCAACCTAAAACAGAAAAAAAAAGAGAATATTAATATTCTTCTAATGAAAGAAGTATGTAAGACTATGATGATATGTTAATAGCGTTCATACATATTTATATTGGTTCGGAACTAAAAATGTAGCATTTAAAATACACAAAGGCAAGGGACTATTAAAGACTATGCATCTGTCTATCTATCTATCTACCTACCTACCTACCTACCTATCCATTAAAAGAAACTGTAATGTAGAAGGTGCACTAAAATCAAAGTACTAATACTTCTGTGACAAAATGGTAAACAAAGCCAACTTCTCTAAGATGCAGTGGGCTTAGCTTCAGCTGTCCATGCTCAGTGTTTGAAATTATTACAATATTCTGTGTTCATTTTAAGTATCTCTTCAGTCCTTTGGTCGAACCTGTTTGACATTGTCTAAGTTGTGCTGCTGTCCATCTACTGACAGTCTGTTGAATGGGATGATTTTCATTGCAGATTTCTTCATGGAGTACCACCGGTCACGCCAGGTTGCCCAGATAATGCCATTGTCAAATCCAGATGGACCAGCATCTTCTGGTGTGTACACGCCACCTAAGAAACACCAATTGGAGCAAAACAGTTGGTTGCTTTCTAAAGTAGTTACTGTGCCCATACACTTTTCTGGTCCTGACACCTCCATGCCATCCCTGGGTGTCCAAACAGACCCTGTTCACCACCATTCTCCTCCTGTTTTGATTCTCCCACTTTGGAATGGAGAGTGGTCATAAATTCGTACTACTGGTGTTAACAGTTATTGCAAAAAATGAGCTATGCCAGCTTTGGAAAATTCAGAAGACAAAGTGTACTCTGTAAATGTGACTCATTTTCCTTTGTCATTGAAATGTGGTGTCCTGGATTATAAGCACTTAGAAGACACCTTACCTACATAATATTTGCCATTGAGGTGGCCAGCATGGCATCTATTCATCCACCACCCAGATCCATCTTGCTCAGCACAGTTGCCTTCATAGTTATCATTGTCATTGTCATGAGTACTGAACCGCATGCCATTGTGGTAGGTATAGGATTTATCACTTGGGTCATCTCCAAAATCGTATCCATCAAAGGCATCCCCGGCTTCACCCCCAATGAAGTAGGCGTAAGTCAGCCGATACTTGTCTTCTTCACTTCCCACTCTGAATACAGCATAGTCAGCAATGCTGTGAACAGAGAGCAATGCTGAATAAGCACGTTGCATTCCCAGCACATGCACAAATGAAAAACACATCTGTGTTAAAACTGCAGAAAAAGGCATTTATTGCATCCTAGCATTTTAAAACGAATTGTTTTTATGTAACTGTGGGCCTCAGTTCAGTGACACACATCCAATCAACTTTTGTGCTCCAGTATCAGACCTATTTTCTGATTGCTAGTTTTCAGTGATGTATGAAATATCTACATTATCAACACATACACACAGATACACACATGTGTATATATATAATCTCCCATGTTCATGATAGAAATAGAAATAAAAAAAATAAAATAATGGGACAGAACAGAACAGAATAGAAGGGACCTACAATGATAATTTAGTCCATAAGATATGTAAGACAAAGAAACTTGAAGAGAAGAAACAGATTCCTTCTGCCTAATAAATGAGTGTTTACAGCATGTGACCTTCTGACAGGCACGTGTGCCTGGCAACAAGTCACACCCAGTGACTGCTGTCACAGCTGTAAGTTCAGGAGCCAAAGCAGTTCCATGCACATGTTAGCTGGTCCAAGGGTTCATAATTTTTTAGGAGCAAACTTTTATTAGTACAAACTGATGCAGCAGTGGAGCAGTAGGTTTTAAGCTGTCATTTTCAGAAGCATCACAAGCATATACCTTTTTTTGCCACTCCAGTCCTCCAGCTCTATACGTAAGGTGTATGGCAGAGTGGACTGTGTAGTTATTAAATGCATCTTTTCATTGCCCAGCCAGAACTCAGTGGTGTCATCTGGAGACAGATGTCCAAATCCTTCCTTGTACTGAACCCAAGTTTTACTGAAATCTTCACTCCCATCCAGTCTCTGGGGAAAGAAACCAAGAACATCAAAAACAAACAAATAAAAAAACCTCAGTCAAAAAGATATGTATCATATGTAGGTAAATAAAAACAGTGCTGATGCAATAAGTTTGTTTACAGCAATAATACATAAGTGGCATACCCTTTGTAGTACTGTCCAGCCGTTGCCATATGAGTCAATCTCACAGTAGACTAGGAATGACTGCTTGGCTCTTTGAGGCTTGATAAAGTACAAACCACTTTTCCTTGCACCTTTATTTGCAATGTCTTGACAATCTGAAGCAAAGATAATGTTCAATGTAGCTACAATTCTATCCTCACATTTATTTTATATTGTAACTTCCTTAGTACAAGTTTTTCTAAATACCATTGTTGCAAAGTTAGCTATTTAGTCTACATACTCCCATGCCATTGCCATAAAAAAATCCTACCTAGGTTCACAGGACTTGTGTAAGGTGGATATTAATTTAGTCTCATATAGAGTTTAAACAGTTTAAAAAATCATTGCATTAATTTCTACAGCAACAAAGACAGACACTTCTGGACCTAACGGAATAATATTTTTTTTCCACAAGGCTAAGTAGAAATGTGATAATGAGTTATCTTCTCTTTGTCCCAGGTCCATGGAAACTCTAGTCATGCCCCTCATGTTTAGCACACATTTCAGGATGATCGTATTTTGGCCAAAAAGGCCAAGCAAGAACTATGTTCCACCAGAATCCTGGCCTGCAGAGCATCTAACTTGTACTGATTGGTTTTATAATTAGCCATTTTATATATCTTTACAGAAGTCTACGACCCTTAAGATAACAAGTAAATCATTGCTGTCATGCCAAGTGGCAGCACTTGTAGCTAAATTAATCCTCCACCATACAGGAAGCATTTTGCACACCTCTTCCAGTTGTCTCCTGAATTTCAGCCCTGTCTTTGCACGGCTCCTGACAGAGTAACTCAAGCTGGGCAATCTTCTCTTTCAGCTCTGTGATCCTGTTGCCATTCATTATGTGTGTATCTGTCAACTGTCTGAACAGAGAGACATAAAAATGGGTTGTTGTATCCGCTGTTGGAGAATGTGTAATACATATTTATTTCTCTGGATACATGCCTCATGTATCTAACGTGCTGCTACATGCACCCCTGTAAAACAGGGTGCCTCTATTAGCACTGGTATTTAGAGTTAAGCACAGGCAACATAGGAAAGTACATGCTTAACCTTTTGCGAAACATAACCATATGCAAAACTTGACTCTAATCAACAAAACTCTAACTAGTAATTAATGGATGAATATAACTCCATGGAAAGTTTTACTTTGCTCTCCTGAAGTAAATTATAAACTCCTCTTTAATTATGGATGTATTTCTAAAACATAAGTGCTCTAAATAAACTGCTGTGTCATAATGCCTAATCTGACACTTTGACATAATGTCATAGAAGTGGAGATCTGTCAAAAGACATATCTTTAAGATTTAGAAACATTAATGATGTTTTCAATTTTATTTCCAGTGTCAACTTATAAAAGACTATCACTGAATTTATAGTTACTTATGATTTAGAACTAGGCAACTGAGGTATTTTTCATGGATATATGCAGCAAAATTGGCCAGAGTGAATGATTGCACAAACATTCCACATATCTGCTTTATGGCAAGAACTCATGACCTCCAAAAGTCATGAAAAAAAATCTAGGGATAGCTGGCACAGCAGGAGAAACATAAATAAAGATATTGCCAGGCTTCATGACATTCTTATCTTGCACTTCTTGCACAATTAATGGTTTATCCAGGTAAGCAGATAATTCAGTATCAGATCCTCATGATCCTTCTATGTCTTGCTAGGCAGCTACTAATGGCAGTGTGGGAAGAACTGTCCACAAGAGCACAAAAAACCTTTTTGAGAGAGGCTTTTTGGCACTTGACAAAACAATTTGCATTGTCACTGATAAAAGAAGTGGAAGATACCTACTGTATAGTAGTTTCATGAGACAATATAGTGTTTTCATATCTGAAAATTTCTTCAATTATTTTCCTGGACCTTTGAGTGAAATCATCAATTGAATCTGTAAAATGGAAAAGGTACCAAATAATTGTAGTTAGGCAAATTTACAAAAGAAAACCACATGAATAATATTTTTCAGTTGTATACTCATTTTTATATGCTCACTCGGTAATGTCTGCTTGTCTGAAGGATAGAGGCCTTGGATGTGTTGAATCAGATAGTCTGCTGTTACTGTGGCATTAGAAATCCGCTGCAAAATTCTCTCCATTTCCTGCAGGTCATTATCCACAGCGGGATGGTATTTATCAAGGAAATCTGCAATGCCACAAGTTGTTGGGCAGAAGCTACCCTAAGGAGTAAAGATAAATAGTTGGCAATGTTTCAGGGGCAAAGAAAGCAGAACAGAATATTTGGGCAGAGGAACCTTCTGACACTGCTGACATAAATGATAAAGGATAAGAAAGGGCAGGCATTGTCTGCTTTATTTGAATTTTCACAGACAGTTTATTTTCACACTATATGCACAAGTAGCAAGAAAACAGTGCATGCCATTATTGTAGCATCTGCTGGGTATATGCTTTCACCTACAGTGCAGCCTCCCGTACACTTTCACCAAGCATATACTGCTATCAATAAATAACAGGTTTAAGCAAAGTACACTTAATAAGTACTCAAAACAATGATGAAGTTCAAGTGATAATGCTAGTTAATAATCATAGGAAAATTTTAGTTACATTCTTAAGATAAAAGAAAATTGTCCAGGTACTTACAAATCTGTCATCCAATATGCAGCAGTTTTCTCTGGTAGCAATGTACTAAAGAGAAGAAAAAGGACCATCTTTAGTGGATTTTCTCCAACACCACTTTCTGCGCTAACACATTTCCTAAACGCTGTCTCTTCGCTTACCGCCATGCTGGTAGAAAAAAGCAGGGAGAGGAAAGACCCCAGGGGAGTCCAGCTGCCCAGCCTCAGGCCCATCATGTCTGTCCCACCGCGGGCTGCCTGGCGCAGCTGTGCACTCAGCAGCTGAGACTGTTCAACCTAGCACAGGGAGGCAGCAGTTTAAGGCAGCAGGCCGAAGCTGGGGGCGGGAACTGGGAGATGGTGGGAAGAGGTGGGGTAGGGATTTGAGGTGGATTCCTAGAACTTACACTCCTCCCATTTTCAGAACTCTCTTCGCACTCTAGTGGCTTTATCTCTGCTCCCGCCAGGTCTCAGGGGAGGCAGGAAGGTGAGACAAGGCGTGGAGATGCTGCACCTAGTCACAAGCATAATCAAACTCACACATTGCTTCCCGATCGGGACTGGCAGAAGATTCACTTGAATAGCACAGGGAAAAGCCACGGTAGCAATCTGAATTATCTGTACCAACTACCAATTGCCTAACAATAAATGATATTTTGGGATTATGTAAGCCTTTCCCATCACAGATCTCTACGTGTTTTACAAAGAGACTCAACATCATTTTCACTATTCTATGGATGACAAAACTGAGGCAGTCTTCAGAGTATGGAATCATTGGGCAGTGACATATCTGTAAAAGAAGTCTGTGGTATTTCTCACAGGCAATTAAAGTATGAATGTTCCCTGTCCTTCAACACAGTGAGTCCATTCCAATGACTTTGGTCAATACTTCCTTGCTGGGGAAATAATGTTGCCTTATCCAATACCGCTACAAGAGTGCTGACAAGCCCTGTCTTCTGCTATGGGCTTTGTTCCAGCAAATTACTTCAGTACGTCCTTTTGAATGCTATCTGTATTGGTAGCATTAGCACCTTTCCATTTATGACCTAGACCTGATCTCTAAACTATGGCTTTTGCAGAGAAACCTGATTTTGTGCTTGTACAGCATGATGTGTGATAAGACATGGTTGAATGAGGCTTTTGACTCTGTTACATGCTTGACCACAGGATGAGAAGAATGGTAAGACTGGGGCTCACGGCTAGATCTGTTGTTACTGGGGTAAGCTTTGCGATTTCAGGCAAATGACTTCATCTCTGTACTACAGGATCAATATTTCACCTTGGCTTAATAGGCACTTACATCATTGAACAAAGCATTTTATAGGAACCAGATAATTAGAAAACTAGATATAATTATGCCCTGAAACATGGAGAGTTCCTGACCTGTATATCTGCTTTTAATCTGGTCAAATTGGGTCAAACAGAAGGCTCCCATCGTGCTCAGAGATTCACCCACATATTGCCAAAAGGAAATGTGAGCATTTAAGATGCTAAAAATCAATCTGATGTGACACTTACTTGAGTCTGAAGCATTGCTCCTGGGAGAATCAGCTTTCCAGTAACGGTACTGATCACTAGAGAGTTAGTTGCCAGGTTTCCAAGTCTTTTCTAAAGGATGACTGATGCTAAAGGTTTGTCTTACCAAATCTGGTACTAACTACCTTCAAGAGTCATGTGCAGAATGTGCTTTTGTTGACCTTACTGATACAAATAGGACATGGTTCCAGCTTTTACAGAGCGACTTCTGTTTCCTAAAGTGTGAAAATAAAGCAAATAGAAGTGGGTAGAAGTCTATCTGCTGTTGTGTTTTCCACTGTTGCTTCACTGGTGCTGCTAACATGGACTGAGGAAACTACCGCTGAATCTCCTTGTCACTGCTGCTCATACACTGAGCTTGCTTTGCTTCTTCTTTGCAAGGGTCAATAGGGTCCTAGAGATACCGTTCGAGAGGCCGTGCATCAGCAGGCTTCCTTAGACGTGACAAGACAGCAGTAGGTTGCTGGTTTGAACTTTGTTAAGTTAACAGCTTTAGCACCAGTGTACACTGCAGAGTACTGTTCATGACGCAATAGGTGAACCACGTAGCACAATTCAGGTATCCCTCATCCTCTGACAGAATAAAGAACACATCTTTCCCTTTTGTCACTAGAAGTAGTACATACAGGCTTGAAACTGTCAGAAGACTATTTGGTAACAGAAAACTGAAAATGTCTTGTATTCCTAGGCAAGAATTTCAGGAGTCAGAGAAGATAACAGTGAACTCTAGCAGTAAAAGCCTAGCTAATCTTGAGGTAAAAACCTCAAGATTTTATAATTAAACCATGAGAATGGCTACAATGACATAATAATGTATAAATAGAGTTTCAATGTTCAAGATAAATGTCTAATTGGTGGGAAAAACAAAAGGATCATTATCACTACAAATGGGTTAGGAACAGGAAACCTGAATTTTCAGTCAGTTGCTTATGTTACACAAAATTATCACTGTATATATTTACATTCATGAAGGAGTCAGTTTTCAATATTGCCTCAATGATTGCCAAATATTTGCCCACTGCAATTATAAGTGTTGTTTAGCTGTATTTGTGGTTACAACTAAGGTACTTCTTAGCAGATATAAGTATTTACACCTCAGGAAATTTTTGTTTGATTTACTGATTACATGGTCATGAATAATTAATCATTTCATATATTTGCTTCTTTCTTATTTTCTTCTATTATTCCACCTTTTATTACTTAGATCTTATTCCTACTTTTAATTAAGTTGAAAGCAATATGTATTCTTAGTGGAATAACTACATGGTATTTTTCCTTCCTTACATACCACTGTGTCTTAGTGGGTCCTGGTTGCAAAACAGCTGACCCACTTACCAAACAAGTGTGCTAGAGACCTAATTGCACCTTCAGAATTGCCCAGCCTAATTTAGCCGTGTTGATTTTCTGGACAGTGTTTTCTTTCCAGTAAGTCTGTTTGCTAACAGATCTGTTTGGTAACAGATGAGGAACAATTTGTGTAGCACAGGTGGAAAAGTTCTCAAATTCAGGTACTCTCTTCCTGCAATTTATTTTTGAGGCGAGAGTAAAGGTGAATCCCTATTTGTTTGAAAGAGCTTTCTTCAACTCAATATTGATTACTATTTTTTGTCAGCCACTGGGACACTATCCAACATCTTCTCATCATTCACCGAAAACCCTTCCTCAGAAAAACAAACCACAAGAAACATGTTTGTGCCTGTAAATTAGTTCCTGAATATCAGAATATCCTTATGGCTGCCTTGGAAAAACATCTGTTTTTAAGCTTATACTTACTTGCCTTAAAAATCTAACCTGAAAAATCAGTCTATGACATTTTAGAAATGCTTTAGTGATGAGTTTTAAGATTTCCAATGGGCTTTTATTACTGCTTAACTAAAACTGATCAGTGGACTTGATATAAATTTGCATTTTTTCAGATGCTTCAGAAGATATTTTTCCTATTTAAAAATAAATATTGAAAAATACCAAATAGTAAATGCTGGAAAAAAAAAATCTCTAAAATGCTTTGCTATTCATCACCAATATGTATCACTCTGCTTGCATTACTAAACAGATTAGTGGGCGAAATCCCCTTTGCTAGGTCAATCAATGAGTGAGTGATAATCAAGGTGAGGAATAGAGACTTCTAGTAACGAAGTTATGCTGATGGTGGGCGAGAAAGCCAAGTGCACTAAAGTGAAAATGAAAAAAAAGTTTTTAACTAATCTTTCTCTTCCAAATTTCAAAATGTGGGCAAAAGGTAAATGACAACATTTTTTTCCAATTGGATAGTCCACTCCGCACAGCACACTTCTTCCTGATTCTTCCTGAAGTGAAATGAGTCAACAAAAATCAGTTGCTGTGGAAGCAAGAACCTTTAATTTCTTTACACTTGTGACACCAGTACAGGTACTTACTGTGCTTCAGCTCAAATACTGGCTGGAAACAGTTGTTTCTTTGAAAACTGAGTGAAGAATAGTAAGAAATTTATGTACTTCATGTCAGGCAGAACCTTTCATTTTGGAAAGAAATTATGATATATGTTGCTGCCTCCACATTGTGAATACACACTTTAGAGTGTATTCTTTAATAATTACAGGCTAATGTATTTTCTTAAATCAAAACCGGGAAATTACATTGATACATGACTGTTCATGTCAGCACTTTTAATAACAAAAGACCTTTTGTTTTCTGCAAAGAATAACCAAGGATTATTGCCTTAATACATAGGTCTTATTTTGACTTAAACTATTACTACAAACGAATTTTAAAAAATGCGTAAAATTAAAGGGCCAAAAGTCAAGACTCTTCATCATCCTAACACTTCTGATGACACCTCATATCCATAAGCCAGATATTTGATGGTTTGAATGAGCTATTATCTTATTTTTAAAAAATCCTATAGTATTTTTGTTTAGCTAGTTCTGCTTACTTAATTTCATGCATTAGAGATTTTATTTAAACTTCTTTCAAATCTTAAGGTGTTAAGAGTGATCTTATACCTGAAGAAAAGGAATGTGATAAAAAGGAATGAAGCCAAGATGATTCAGAAGGTAACTCATTCTGTTGTTTTGTGATAGCTGAGGTTTTTCTGTACTACATCCTGTAATACAGGATGTTATACCTCGAAATTCTAAAAATCTACTAAAATGCTACAAAGCTCTAAACCATGTACAGTGAAACATCATTATTGAGCTTTGAGTTGTTTGTGCCTTATTTAGGAGTATTTGATGCAACATAGTAAATTCTCTGCCGTTACTGATCTACAGAAACCATTTTCAACTGTTGATTCACTCAGAAAAGGCTGGTGTTCAGATTGTCTGCAGAAGAGAGATTGCAGTGTATACTTTACCTTGAGGGCAAGAACAGTGAACTTATTTGTTAAACAGAGAGATGCACTAATTTGTGGGAATGAGATAAGTAGTAAATTCAAATATTTGCTGAGTATTTTGTAATTAGTTGAGAGGACAGAGCCTCAATAAACTAAACAGAGCCTACTTCAATAATTGAACATATAGGCAGATGTTACTACTTTGGACAGGAACTTATTGACAATAACATTAAAGGAAATGCAGCACAAATGTAATGTATTTCACAATAAACCCCTGGCCTGTGAAATACTTTGCCTGTACTTTTTTAAGCAATCAGAGGAAGCCTGACTGTCAGAAAAATCCTAGAAATATAATGGAAAGTGTATTTGTTTTGGAAAAATGTACTCTGTGTTGTTCTCCCTTACTTCCAGGATTAGGCTGGAATGCAATGGAAGTAGAAGAATGAATTCCACAGTTCTTTTGTACATTATCTGTGCTCCGTGCTGGTGCATGAATCTGTTTTCAGGAAGAGAAGCACAGGCTGAAGTTTGAAACATCAATAGCACTAGCCAATTAAATGTAAATAAAAGTATTTAGGGTTACTGAAGGAAAGTGAAGCTCAGATTACCTACATGTAAACCATGAGCAGAAAAAAAAAGTCTTCTTTATTTTTATTTATTTTTTTAATCTGTAGTCTTTTTCTTTCTCTGACATAAGCCAGAAGATTTTTCTTTTCCTGCTCTCTTCTCACAAATTATGAGAGGAATTCTGGCTTATTCTTTAAAATGTTACATTAAGCAATGGGTTCCTATCATGTGAGTTGACAGCTTTTATTGTTGACCCATATCCCCCACACAGGTCACAAATACAATCAAATCTTTACTATCACCTCCTGCCTGAGAATTCCACACAGGCTTGTTACTGATTGTAGTTTCGTTTGGGCTTCACTGGCAACTTCACAGTGCCATCTGATGTCCTCAAAGAGCAATAAACTGTCCCTAAAATCTCTTAAATCATCTCAAAAAATCTCAAAAGTAAAACTTGACCATCAGAGAGCATTGCTTCCAAAGCCTTCCTGGAAAAGAACCACTATCTCATTTGCCTGTGTGTTCATTAAAACAATCCTAACCTCATGTATGAAATAATGGGCTCTGAGCCAATCATTTCTGCTCAGGATGGAACGGTGATGGTAATGAAAATTCAGTCTATTTTAAGAAAATAATTTATGAAATGGAGGGGCTAGAGGTAGTGAATAAATTACTCTCTCAGAAAAATGGATGATTTTGCTGGGATCTCAATAAGCTTATTAAATAGTGTACTTATTTATGGACAAGTATAAATTGAGTAAGAAACAAATTCGCTGTGGGAACCAACAGAACACAGTCTTTGATCCCTTTATCACTTCACTGCACCATTGCAAATAATGGAAACAAACACAAATACTTCCCCTGTGTTTTTGGGAGATGAATAATGGGCGTGTATATTTTGGATATTAATTGTCTCACACAGCTGTCAACATCCACATTTGCTAAAATTGCATTGAAGGCTTGATAAGGACCTTGAAATGGTTTCTGACAAAGCAAGATCCAGTCCTTCCCCCGAACCATGAGCAGTGGCTGTCAAAATCCATGCTATGAAAACACTTGAGAGAAGTTAAAAGAATAAAGCACCTTCTAGATTCCAAGACTGTTTCACCAACGTACACATGTGCATGTAAATATTTATTTCTTATTATAGATAATGTGCCCAGTTCATCCAGAGAGAAAGAAATGCACAGAAGGATGCTGGTGGGAGCAGGTGGCTGTTTCTGGGGCCAGGGATTGTTTTGCAGGTGAGGAGGGTGCGGACAGCGGTGAAACACAGCCACCTACTGGTCTCTGGGTCCCTTGGCCTCAGCAGCCAGCGCTTCTCAGAAATTCCTCTCGCCCAGAAATTGAGTTTTGCAACATGGAAATGTGGCCCAACCCATTCCAGTGAAACTTTTACTTACATCCATGGGTGACTCTGTTTATCAGGATGTGTTCAAGCACAAAAGGGAGGACTGCAGCATGTTGATAATAGTGTCTCAGCCAAGGCGAACTACACTGAAATTTCACTCCAGGATTTGAGAGGATTGCATGACTTGCAGAGCATTAGCCATGTTTCCTGCCACGCTGCAGTATTTTGGCATCCGACTGCCATGTATTCCATATCAAAACATACATGGAAGAAACTTTTAAATTTATTTACAGAAAGTATCTGTCTTTATGTCTATATGGATAGCCATCTATTTTGTACCAGATAGTGCTCCTTCTGATTCTTGCTTCAAAGTTGACTTTAAGGAGCTACAATAAATACATATTTAGGACAAAACTCTCTGGAATCAACTATGCATATATTATCTAGTGGTTTTTTTCCCCTACTGTGATTATTTGGATGTTTACTAGTTTATAGGGCTGTGAATTTTCAACATAATAATAAAAATTTTTCATAGTGTAATAATAAAAATCTGTGTAGGGAACCAAATTTTCTTTCTTTATGACCTCCTTGGTTCTGTGTTTAATAGACTAGGACAGGAATTGTTCATCACTCAGGCACTGAGAACATAGAATAGTGCTTTATCGCCCTTCTTTGCAATAGGAAAATATTGTACCTCGCTAAATAAAGAACCAAAGTCTGATTTTTCTATCTTCTCTCAACTACATAATTTCTAATCACAATTTGAAAACAGCCTAACTGAAAGTCTTATCAAAAATTTCCAGAAGTACTTATTTATTTTCAACATAGCTACTCTTTACACCAGTAAAACCCCCTCTCACCGCATACTTAGCATTGCCAGTATCACACGAAACATTTTTTCATCACTCCTTTACAGACTCCCAATTTTATTATTGTATCATTTGCAAGATATAATTCAAACCCACTTGGAATAGAAGTGCACTTGTTAAGGAAGGCCAAGCTGTTCGTGTCAGAGTAAGGCCGTGGTTCAGGTACAGTCCTTGTTCATGTCAAACAGAGAGTAAGCCCTCTGGAGTACCCTCACTCCAGATTAGCCCCCTACCCTCATGATTAGCCCTCTGAGGAGATGTCCTGAGACAGCCCTCCAGCCCAGATCTCAGGACTAGGAAATGAGACACTTTCCTCACGTCCACAGACTAGAAATTCAGTGCAGGACCTGAGAAACGCTTTCTCTCAGAACAGAGACGCGCACTCCGACACAGAAAGTCTAATTTTTTAATAAACACATTTTATGTTTAGGAGAGGAGGAATTCATAAAGATTCTATAACCAGACTATCTCACACGCCTCTGACGTTATCCCGAGCCTCCTAACGGGGTCTCCACTGTCGAGGTTTTGCCCCGACACACCGCAGCACGCTTCGCGGTGACACGGGCGCGCTCGACAAGCCCGCAGCTCCTCGGGGATGCGACTGCCCTCGACCCGTGTCCAGCGTGGGGCCTGGGCACAGGCCGAATCAGAGAGGCCCCGCTCGGACACGCCTCGGGCTGGGCCCATTACTGCCCGACTGCCGACTCGAGCGAGGGGCACACGACACACACCGACCCAGGCCACACAACTCTCCCCCGCGCACCCGCTTTTAATAAACTTTCTCCCGCCCCTTTTCCCATTCGCCTCCGCAGGCCCCAGCTCCTCCCCAGCCCCGTGTTAGGCGGTTGCAGCCGGGGCGGTGCCCGCGCTCCCGCCCGCCGTCACCATGACCTGCGCCGCGCTGCTGG
>JAOTQZ010000002.1:1213107-1240850 GCA_026546895.1 Pogonocichla stellata
CCCCGCCATTAGAATAGCCTGTATATAAAATTGTTGATTCCATTCAATTCTTTGCGTTCACCAGGGCAGGCTTTTTGTGATTCCTATATCGGTTTAGTGGTATAAATAGTTCAAAAGACCAGTTAAATGAAGAATTACCTTTACTGTTTTGATGTGGGTTTTTTAGGTGTTTTCCACCAGCTACCATACTTTTCAAGTTTGTCTGCTGTAAGCATTAAATTTGTTGATCTCTGGTAACAGATCTTGTGTCTTAATCCTTTTTTTAAATAATAGAGTTATGTTTGAATATTCTTGGTGATAAGGAATCTGCTCAAACTCCCATGAACTTTTACGAATGTCCCTTAAGAGTTCACTGGTATTTTTGCTTACTTTCTTCCAGACTTTGTGGATTTATGTTATACAAACTGTGTTCATGTAACCTTTGCTGATAACCAATTCAGTTGTATGTTCAGCACATTGTTACCACTACTACCCAAATATAATTAAGGTAGGGATATACTGATTTTAAGTTTGTATGAAAGACCTGAAGGTCATTTGTTTTAATGAGTGTGGTGAAGTTCACTACCTTTCATTATTAGGACCTTTTTAGAATGGTTTAGCTTTTACAAGGGACTATATCTCCTTAACACCTCTGTGTTCATTTTATATCTGTGTGACACTTGGACAAATTTCAGACATTCTGTGAGAGGGAAGGGAGTCAGGTAGCCTTTTTAGAAGAATCTTTGCACTCTTATTTTAGTTCTCAGGTACTTCCGAAACGTTCAAAGTTCTTAATTTTGCTCAAATTCTCTGTAAATAAATGAAAGCCTTTTGGCTAGAAAAGCAGATGTCTGGATCTTGTCCATATAATCCTGAAAATTCTGCCCTGCTACTGTAATGACCAGTATGTGCTTCTTATTATGAGTTATTTGATCACTTTTTTTGTATTTTGTTTATGAGAATGTGAGGAGGAGGAAGAATATTTTAATATATGAAAATGTCCATAATTTCACTGCTTTTCTTTTTGCTGTGCCTTTTAATCTTCTATTAGTTATGTCTTCTATGTGCTGAAGATCTTAACTTTCATGTGTCTATCTGTTTTCAGATTATGATTTTCCAAATCTATAATTTATTATTAACATTTGAAGTTATCCTTTGTAGGTGTGATTATTCCTGTTTCCTACTTCCCTTCATCTGAGGTTCCCAGCACAGCTTGTTCTTCCTCCTTTGTCTGCCTTTCTACAAATCCAGAGTGCAAGATGTATTTAGGTGTCTTCAGCGTCGCACTGTGTGTGCTGCTGTAGCCAAACAGGGCTAGAATTAACTATTGTTTATTTTATTCTAAATTTGCATCTTTAATCATAGTTCTCTAATTCTTTCAGCTTCTTTTTACTTGAACTGTCTCTGTTAGTGTCCTTCTCCACTCCCTTCCCTACATCCGTTTTTGCAGGTGGTATCTCTTGTTATATCTGTGTTTCTTCGCCGGACAATGGACTATATCCTTGTATTATTTCAGTTGAGCGGTTTGTTCAGGGCTTTTTTTTTAGTGTAAGTTCCTGCAGAAACAACCAGATGAATCATAACTCTTGATAGGTTTTACTTAATTGGTCATTAATGTAAAAATTAATGTAAGTAAGAGTGTGCTGTTAATATTTCTTTTCACTTTTCCTTTGTATTTATAGGGTTTTTTCTTAATGTTTTTCACATTCTAGGCACAACATAGGCTTTCCCATTGTAGAGTGTTCCTCTGAAGGAGACTTTATTCTTTCCAAGCCACCAGACACAGGGGGATTAATCTCTTTCGGCACTGTAGCTGAACAGTTGGTATATGAATTGGGCAATCCTCAGCGCTATCTTTTACCAGATGTTACGTGTGACTTTTCCCAGGTTTCCATCACTGAAATTCCAGGTTAGTCCTCTTTCGTTTAAAGATATTTGTGTCAATGAGGTGCATTATCAAACAAAAGCAGCTACTTTAATTTCCATGTAGTTTCTGCATATTTCTTGTTAAATCACTTCCTTAAGAGTCATGCTGTATTAAACTGATACTTTCAAGGACTTCTGCTAAAAATTACTTTAGAAATTTTAAACAATATTTTTTCTCTTTCTGGCTGACTAATTTATGTTTTCTATCATTGCTTCTTTTGCTTTACTTTTGCATACTTTAAGGCATGCCTTGTTAAGTCCTTAAACTATGTATTCAGTGTGAGCAACATGGAGACAGCTTCACTATGACTTCAGTATATTTTTAAACTGCAGCTAAATTTCTTTTCTCAAAAGAAAGTTTTGGACATGTTTTTGCTTACGGCATTTGAAGTGTTGGTAACAATAAAAGGCTGTGTCTTTCAAAGCACTACTTGGTAATTGTGTTTTTCTTAGACATTTAGGTGGATCATAGTAAGTGGTAGAAGCATGATTAGGTACAGGATTTCCATCAGAGAATCTTTTTTTAAAAAGTCATTTGCAATCCTCAGAACACTTAACAGCAGGTAGACTAAAGATGGATATAACGTATGTTCAGGATTTAGCTTCAAAAGGATAACAGAAAAACTCCAGGCTTAACAGATTCGAAGAGCTGTAATTTGAGTAAGACAGCTTGAAAAAAATTTTATCTGCAGTCATCTAAAGTTTGCCTTTTACTGCATCTATATTATATTTTTTTCCTTCTAATGGAACTTATTTGTGACAGGATGCCATGTGTCTTTCTGAAGCTTAGAGCAATCAAAATCTCAAATTAAAGACTTGGTGGAATAAAACTGAAAATGTGATAACATAAAAAAAATTTTACTTGAGTAATAAAGTACCGTAACATGGTACAGTGAATCTTCTGCTCATGCAACATAACCAAACAGCAGTCTGATAAGGCCAGCTTGCTGCTCTTAGCCCCTAGTCTTTTTCTTTTAAAAAAAAAAATCCTAACCTTCCTATGAACTTTTAGCTTGCAAATGACCTGATATGACATGTTTAAACTTAAAATGAACTTTCACATGAACTTTCAGTTAGTCCTCTTAGAAATATAACAGATGGAAAATGAGCAGATTGCTTAAATATTTTAGTTTGAAGTGCTTTGACATGTACACCAGTAAAAACAGGCAGGCTATCTAATTTTGATGTGTATGTTGCCAGTTTTATTGTCCTGCTGGATTACTTGCAGTGTTTGAGCTGAGAGGTGCTTGTTTTCTTTTTGTCAGTGGACGCTATGCATTGGTTATGTGGTATTTTTTTTCTTTGTATTATGCTTTCATGTGGAACATAAAACTCTTCCAGATCTTCACCCTGAATGGAGGGATATAGCTCTATATTGAGGGAGTTAAATTAGCCTTATGTCAGTCTTGAGAATGATGATGTTAGGTGAGTGGCATGTAAAATTTGTGCTAGTGACATTTACTTATTTAGATATGTTCTGATCTTCTCAGAGTATTTGTGTAGTGCTTTGAACTGCTTCTTAAATATTTGCAAACACAAGTTAGGCACAGGTGAACTGCACTAGAATTCTGTCTCTCAAACATGAGATTCTGATCCTGCACTGCTGATTTTCAAGGAGTAGCACTTACTGATTTTCTCCAGCTCAAGCTTGAACCTGATGCTGTCACAGCAATCTTCTCCATATTTTTTTTGCATTAATATTTCTAATGCTGAACATGGTTGTTGCTCTAGAACGTATATTCAGGCTGTTTCTGTTATTGACAAGAGAGCTGAAGTTAAGTTACCCTTCACTGACTAAGCTCTCAACCGGTAGCTCTCACTGGTTTCTCACGTTTTGATTCTTTACCAAGTGAGGGACTGCAGTCCACTCCAGCCAGCTGCAGTAAGTTGTACGCTCTGTGTGTGTTTGCAGTAACTGGATATTAAGAGGAAAATAGCTATTGAATCTAATATCCTAAGGCTGCTTTCTTTGTGAAGTATTTTTAAGCGTGTGAATAAACATTTCAATTGCCCTTTTTAAAAAGCTCATGTAAGTCATAAATTCAGTCACCAGTTTGCTGCTATTCTTTCTAAGGCAGGAAGGACTGTTTTCTGAAAGATTCTCTCTTTTGCGGCAGTACAGCTATCAGTGATTTGCTTTCTGCAATTTTAATTGATTAATATGTATCACAAAAGAATATCTTTGAAGTTATATTGAAGAAGCTGAAATATTGATTTTAACCACTGTAGGTTTTGATGGTGGAGCAGTGAAAGTTTGTGGAGCAAAAGGATTGCCTCCTTCAACATTTTATAAGGTATTGCCTCATTTAGTGGCGTAAAAGATAGATATATTTTGATTAACAAAATCTTAAATTCTGGAGAAAATGCTAAAACTTAGCACTATTCTCATCTTCTCTGCCCCAAGGGTAAAACAAAGAGGTGGAAAATTTGAAAAGGAAAACCTTACTTGATATGTAAAAACCTGCTACTTTGCTTAAGTAGTGTGTATTTATATAGATGATGATTGCCAGAGAGTATTTATAGCCTATTAGTACTGAATTCTGTGTAACCTCATAACCTCTTTATCATTAGGTAAATGCCACATATCTTGATGGCTTCAGAGCTACTGCTGTCTGTCCAGTGGGAGGCCCAAAGGCGGTACAAAAAGCAAAACGCACTGCAGAAGCTATTCTGCAAAGGTTGGTATTTGAGTCTTGAAAGGGGTTCTGGCTTTCTTTTTGGTTTTTTTTTTTTTTTTTTTTTGTGAGGTGTTGCAAATAGAATAGTGACACGTGATGGCAACAATAGTAACCTTGTAAGAGCCCTAGAAGATTACCCTTTTCCTATGTCCTTGCAAGACTTAAGTAGCCTTTTCAAGAAACCTGTTTTCAGTATATAGCTGCACTTCAGTTATGTTTGAGTGAGAAAAGTGCCAGATACATTTGAAAATAGATGGCTGGAGAGAAACCCATGTTAGTGAGGAGCCAGCTGTGATTGAGATTATATCTGGCATCTAATAAAATTTAAACCCATGTGAAACTAGTTTTCAGCAACTTTGACAGAACTTTTTATTAAGAAGTCTTACTGATATGAAATGTAGGAAGTTTACTGAGTTTGTGTTTAAAACCTGCTTATTTTACTGTCTTCTAAAATGACCCAGTGATTGTTTTTTTTCTTTTTCTTTTGCTGGAACAGAGTTAAAATTGCAAGACAGAGTGATAAGCTTTCAGCTGTATTGTCATGCCAGTATATTTGGGCAAGGAGAGATTCCTCTTAAATATAATTCCATATCAGGAATCTCTCAGTGCTTACTCCAGTAGCTCATCTTTCTGGTTAAGGGATCTGTTTCCTTGTGCCATGTTTTATATAAAGTTTCCTCCCCATTCTGTTGTAGACCTATGCAGAAACTCACTTGGAAAGTCAGTAATCCAGGGTTTACTGTGAAGTTGGTGTGATTGTTCACCTGCCTATGTGCAGCGCTGTGCTGAAGGAAGAGTTGTCCGACTCGTTAAGAGATATGGCAGATGAGAGCAGGCTGATAGGGGCTGTGTAATTGCAGATGCTAAAAGCTTGTGTCCAAGAGCTATTGAGAAAATCAAATTGTGAAAAAACCCTTCGGGAGGTGTTAAATTCAAAGACTTGGAGAGTCAGAACCTCTAAAAAGCCATCTTTCTGGAAGCTAGGTGATTATTTTAAGGAAAAAATAGAATAGTGTGTTTTCCATTTCATGTTTGCTCTTGAACATTATTTCAGACCGGGCTCTGTGAATCTTTGACTGAAACAGATTGTGGTGCTGTTGGTGGCTCTGTGAGATCTAGAAAATTAATTTAGCTTGTTTACTGTGCTCTCTTGAGTAATCATCTGAGGAAAGCTGATGTGAGATAGTTGAAGGCTGATTAACTGGTGTGATGAGTGGCCTCTAGCCCATTAGGCATGTCTGTGGGCAAGTTCTCTAATTTGAAAATTACAATATACAAAAAGCACATTCTCCATCTCAAATGTAGTCTTAATATGTAGAATTGTTTCTTTGACACATCAAAAGATTGGTGTATGTCAGCCCAGATAGAGAATAAGAATTCAGCTGTTCTGATCCCTCTCAATGCTCTATCTGCAATTGTAACTCTTTCGGAAGTTTTTTGCCAATTTCTGTTCATAAAATCATAGAATCATCGAGGCTGGAAGAGACCTTTAAGATCAGTAAGTCCAGCCATCAGCCCAGCTCTATCACTATATTCCCTAAATCACATCACCCAGCGCAGATCCAGACACCTCTTAAACACCTCCAGGAATGGCTGCTCTACCACCTCCTTGGAAAACCTGTTTCACTGCCTGACAGCCTAAAGAGTGGGAATTTTTTTCTGGTATCTAATCTGGATCTCCCTGTCTCAGCTTAAGGGCGTTTCCTCTGGTCCTCTAACTGCAGGCATGTAGAAGGAACTGGCCTTGTCCTCAGTATACCTTTCACATGGTTATAAGAGAGAGATGAGGTCTTTCCTGAGCCTCCTTTTTCCAGGCTAAACAACCCCAACTGTTCCCTCAGCTCAAACAGTTCTTCCCTCAAACAGCTCCCTCAACCATTCCTTGTAAGACATGTTTTCTAGACTTTTCACAAGCCTTATTGCCCATCTCTGGGCACGCTTCAGCACCTCAATGTTATTTTTAAAGTGAGGGGCCCACCACTGGATGCAGCATTCGAGGTGTGGCCTCACCAGTGCTTAGTACAGAGGGACAGTCACTGCTGTGGTCCTGCTGGCCACACTAATGCTAATCCAGGCCAGGATGCCATTGGCCTTCTTGGTTACCCAGGCACACACTGGCTTGCATTCATTTGGCTGTCAGCCAGCACTCAAGAGCCTCTTTCTGCCAAGCAGCTCTCAGGCCATTCTTGCCCAGACTGTGGTCCTGCCTACAGTTGCTGTGACCAAGTGCAGGACCCAGCACTTCACCTTACTGAGTGAACTTCATGCAGTTGTCTTTAGGCCCTTGTCTCTCTGTTTCAAGAGAATATTCTAAGGGCATGATCTTTCAGCTACCCAGTTTCCAGTCTGTTCTAGGTTAAGTTCTGTCCAGTAGTCTGTAATAAGTGCAGAAAAAAGCGCACAAATTTAACGTGCTTCATTTATACAGGTCAAATTAGCTATTAGCTTAAGACGTTGAGCAGCTTTGGCAGCTTGTAAGATGACTTCTTTTGTTTCTTTCTTGTCTACTTCTCCTTTACTTATTTGCTCATTATTGAAAGCAGAAGCGATTTGACAATATGTGTGTGAAGAAGTCTTTGAAATAGTCTCTAGTGTCCTTTTATTTTCATAATTCTCTGTTGCATTACTAACACATGAAAGGACTAAAGATGACCCACAGAATGTATTTTGAACTGTAGTACCTGTAACTGTAATGTTTGTAGATAAATAATTTAAAACAACTTAGTGCAGACACAGTTTGCAAATTACTTACCTTAAATGATGTTGTCTGTCTTCTTTTTTTATCTCATCCAAAATAAAGGTGGCCTCATTTGTAATGCATGAACACCCTTCCATCTCTTTACAGCAGTTAAAAAATTGTATTTTCATTAATGTTGTACATTGCTTCACTATTTCAGTTGCTGTGATTATATTTATGACAACAATGATACATTAGCAGTGTCTTCAAAGTGTTCCACCAAAGCAAAAAATGTTGCTTGTTCTACCAAGCAAAATAGATATCTTAACAAAATTCTGATATTTCAGCTGATAAAATCTTTTACACAGCTACTTGACAGAGTTAACTTCTGTGGACCACACAGGGCTACTTAAGATAATAATTTTGAGACAGTGTACAGTGTATTAATAAAAAAAATCATTTGTTGCAGGACTCGTCTTATTTTCAGTCAGCTTGGGTATGAAGATTACAGTGCAGTTAACATACAGGTTTTAGGGTCTGAAGATACATATGGACCTCATGCTAGAAGGAGTATAGATGGTGTAAGTATGCAGTGGAGTGTTCTTAAACTTTTACTGACCTCTTTTAATCTTTCCATATTGTTGTCTTTTCCACAATATTAAAGGAAGTCACTATCATCTTGGGAATTTCACCCCTTCATGTTGCAAAGAACTCACTGTCACTACTTAATGTACAGTATTAACACTGACAAGGTCTTCGCAGTATTGAGTCTTCCAGAAGCACTGATAGGAAATCTTATAAAAATATTGTTGTACTCTGTTCTGATGTTCTCCTAAAGGAATACCTTATTATAATAACTTCGCTGGCATAGACTTACATTGCATTAGATGTAATGCTAAAGGACCACATTATAAATATTGCAATCAGGAAATCTCAGCATTAATGTTGCCTGCATAACTTTAAAATTGTCTGTGAGTACTACTCGACAAATAATCTTCAGCTGTGTAGTTCTGTGCACTAGCACTGTGACTGCTGCATATGTAAGAATATGAGTGATGGCCATAGCTACTGCAGCTGTGATATCCATGATCTGTTTTCCTGATACAGAGAATGAAAGTCCTTTTTAAAGGAAGAAGACTGTAAATCATGTCCTCACTTAGATGCAGTTTAAATATTTAGACAGTTTAGTTTGTTCCAAAACAGAAGCAATTAATTCTTCTTTGTCAGTGGCAGTCTTGCAAAACTCTTAAGGTACACGTGGCAAAACTCAACTCTGAGTTTGTTCTTACGAGTGCCGACATTTAATAGCCAACAGTTTGTATCTAAAGGAACCGAGAATGTGATGTAGAGAAGGACAGTGGATTTCTTACTAGTATTCTAAATTGAGTGTTCTTAGAAATTGGTCAAGTTATATCTGCAGCTATTCATTTCATTGCATGAGTTTCAGTTTCCTTCAGCAAAGCAGCAAAAGTTGCTTCCTGAAGACTGAGCTTTATAATGTGGTATTTTTCCTTTTAGGACCATAAAACCTGCAATTTTAAGTGTCTTACTGAGAGTGCAGAATCAAAATTCTGAAACGTAGGAACAGACGTTCCAGATGTTCAACTTGTCTGTGTTCTGTTTATACCAACTCCTTATCATTACACATTGTAATACGTCTTTAATTGAATTGTTACATAGGAAATTTTCTGTCACATTGTACAAAGTGAATAATGAGTTGAAGAAGAGCAGTTTCTCCCTCCTGATTGTTCAGTTTGCTTTGCTTATAGTACATTAAAGAATTTTTTTAAAATGAGAGAGAGTATTCACAGTACTTTCTGTATTTCCAGCCCCTGTTCCCAGGTCTTATATTAAAAGTAAACAGAGTGTTATCGCCATGCTTCTCATACATGCCTGAAACAGGATGTGAGAGCCAAGGCTGAAATACAGGAAATCGCTCTATTGCCTCCCCCTTCATGCTTCCTCCAGCATTTTAGAAGAAACTAGCCAGAGGAGCTTTCATCTGGAAAGCAGCCGTGGTAGCTTGAGAAAAAGGGTTGGGGAGTGGAGTTTGCTTTTCCATTTAAAATACAAAGTCGTAGAATCCCAAGGAAAACATTTTCCCATTGAGGCTTCAGGGAGGGATAATGTAGTCCCTTAAACACTCTTTCCTACCTTGCCTTTTCATGCAAATTAGACCTGGTTATTTGGGTTACAAATCATAGTGCTCAAAATCAGAGCCATACACATAAGGAAAATAGCTCTTGCCTTGAAATTTCTACCACCTAAATTTGAAGCAGAGAAGCTCGAAGTGAATATCAAGACAGGATAAGTTGGACAATATTTGGAGATTAGTGTAGATGTATGGTGTGACTGGACTACTTCCCGTGCATACCTGTCAAACTGGTGCAATGGTTGGCCTTTGCAGTTGTGAAAGCACTGTCTTGCAGCCTTAACGTGAGCCTACATACCGTAGTCTGAGCTGCTGTGTGGCGTATTGACTGTTCTGACAACACTAAATACTCTCGAGAAACAGGAAAAAGTAGCAAGCACTTCTGTTTCTCTGACTTCTCCACCTGTTGACATGGTTGCCGCCTGTCACTCTGATAGCTTGCTTTGTCAGCACCAGCCCAGTGTGACCTAGAAATGGACCTGAATCAGCATGGAGTAATTTTAGTGGTGTTTGATTTTTAGTATCTTGTGTTCTGTTGGGGAGGAAGGAGTGATAGAGTGTCAGTGAGTTCGTGGTTTGGAAATTCGGGATGTGTTTCACACGAAAGCTATTTATTAATAGTACAACAGGCATTAAAGTTTAAAAAAACTCTGTGTGCACATACAAACTGGATGTGCTCTGTTAGTTTTCTGCTAATCATTTGTTAATTGGTTTCCAAGATGTTAAGAGTTTGTTTTGCTGGTTTTTTTGCTTTAATTCTGATATTATGAGATTAATGGCTTCAGCCTAAATATCCAGTTTTAATACTGAGTTCATCCACTCAAAACAGGATTCAGCTTATTTTCATAGACCATTGTATCTTGCATTTGCAGGCAAGGAGATAAACATGGAACTTTAAATGGAATATTGATTATATGGTACAGTTTAGATCAGAAGACAGATGTGAATGCATGAGTATGTTGTTATTTTTCCAAGAATGTTTCTGATTGATTATTATTTGTAGTAATTTAATGAATCTTGTGATAGTTTTGGGAACGCTGAATGTTAAAATTGTGCATTTGTTGGGTTTGTTGTATGGCTGCGTATTTTTTGTGCATTGATTCCATTGGTAGATTCTTCAGTGGCTGAAAATAGAATTTTTGGAGTAAAATTTGAAGTGAGAGCTTATCTGCAGGGACAGGTGTTTTGACTAGAGTAGGGAGCACGTACTGATTTGGTTTACCTTTAGAGGGAGAATCTGCTCTTCTCTGTGAAAATGTGATTTTTACAAGTTCTGTTCTCACATTTATCTCCCAAGGATTAGATTTGAAGTCTTTTCTGTGGACAGATCTGCTTCCTTCTTGATGCTAAGAGAAGTGAACCTGACTCTCTAACTTGGTCCCAGAGTACTCTCAGTGCACTTAGAGTAACAGGAAAGTACGTTTGCCAGTTCCACTGACAGTGAATCCAAGTATTTTGTATTATTACTTACGGTAGTTGATTTTGGAGAATGCTGGAGAAAAGGCACAGTGCCCTAGTGACTTGAAATACTCAATAACTGACTCCACAGTATTCCAAAAGAAAGGTAATGAAAAGCAAATTACAGTGATAGTGGATAAAAAAAATCACCAAATGATTTAACTGGAATGTTGAGCTACTTTTCAGTTTTGTAAACTTAACCGATGTTTTGCATCTAAGCGAATGTAATTTCAACCTTTTTGAAGCAGGGTCCTCGGGAAGCTGTTATTTGGCTTGCTGTACACCATAAACAAAGAGAAGCTGTAGAAATCTTCTCCAGAGAGATTGCACCAGCTGGAACTGGCATGGGTAATTATTCATATAATCTTGTAAGAATTTTAAAGTTATTTTTTATTCTCTGAACATGACTAGCACCCAAAAACTCAGTCATGTTAAGCTTCCCTATGTTGTTTATAGTGAAATAGTAATCTTTAAAGGTATATAAGCTTGGTGTAGAAATTAAACAAACATTAGCTGAATGATGAAAGGAAAGTCCTGGAAGTTCACATTCGAATTCCTTTTAGATTCTTTATTCTTCCCTTGCTGCTACTGTTCCTTCCTGTTTTTTTTCCTTTTCTCATCCATATGTTTTCCTACATGTAACTGCACTGATGTGCAACAGTGATTTACTTTTTTACCATGTTTCTAAAACTTTGTAATGCTATTAGATTTCACTGGCAATAAACACTGAGTATTACTCAACTGGCAAAAATATACCTCAGTGTCCAGCTATGGCACTGCAGTTTATGAAGAGATGTGCAGTTTGAGAGTTTTGAAGGATCTCTTCACACTACAATATCTAGTCTTACTATAAAGGATTTTTACTGATGCTACTGTACTTCCAACTGTTTAATTTATAGCTGCTTGTGTAAGTAATTACAACATTCAGGTATAATTTTAAAAATTCAATCGTACAGTGATGGTGCTGACAATCTGCATCTTAATTCACAGTGCTTATTAAGTACCCAACTTAAATTATCATCCTGCGGTTTTAAGTCTAACCTCAAATTATTCTGTCAGCATTTCATTTTGTGATGTATTGCAACTATTGCAAGATTTGTTTTTTAATTGATATGTGAGGTAAAATCAAACCACTGGAATTTAATTAAGTCCATCTTAGTTTTGAGGGTATTTTTAAGTATTTGCTTAAAGGTCATGTAATGTGAAATGTTCTGTGCTTCTATTGCTTGCCAGATGTTTGTTCCAAAAAAAAAGCACATTTGTTTTTTGTAAATGTCATCTGTTTCTCTAAATTCTTGGGGGACCTACTGTTGAATTATTTTGAGCAAAATTTTTTTTCTGTTCTACTCCCAAGTCCCTTAGGTGTGACCACTATAACTACCTGAGTTCTAAGCTCATTCATGTGTTCTGTACCTAAATTATGAGTACTCATCCCTCTTCTATTACCCATTCTAAGTGAATTTAAATTTTAGCAGCCTAATTTGAGGACTACAGCTTTGATATTTTGCAGTGGCTTTTGCATACCTTAATGAAGACTATATCTAGGATTTACATAGATCTTCAAAATTAAATTCTATGGGCTTAACTTGAAACTCTGAAGTTCCACAGCAAATCTAAAATCCTGATTGATGGAGGAATAGTTAGGTGTTGCCTTGCAATTAAGGAACTATTTTTTTTTCCAGTGGGTTAAAGGTGTGTAGAAGTGAGCACATTCTCACATTGTGTCATGTGTTACAGTCTTTACAGTATTTGCAGAGAACAGTTTAATGCAGGTTAGTTTTTTTTTTTCTTTGAAGTTGTATTTGTAGAGACAAGGCCAGTGCATGGTCATACTTTTTTTTTTGACCCTAAAATATAGATATGATCATGTAGAGCTAACTGTAAATATTCATTGCGATCATATTTTAATATTTTGCAATTCTGAAGGCTGATCAGCAGGTCAGGATCTACTGTAGATGTAAGTTGCTTCTAAAGACTTGGAGTTTTCCTTATGAATGAAGTATAGTATTTTCAGTTGGACCGAATTGTCCTTTCTGTAACTAGTTAGGGAATCATAATTGAAGTAGTTTCTCCTTTTTCATAGTGATTTCTCCATAACAGACTACAAAAGTAAAAATCTATTCTTACTATTTATTCTGTGTATGCATAGGCAATGCCCTAGAAAACATCCTTTTGAATTAAAGAAAGCTGAGTGGATTTTAAAATCATTGCTTATTTGTACGGCCCAAAACTAGTGGACCTCTACTTGTCTCTCCATTCTTAATCTGTGCAATTGCTGTGTATTTAAATCTCATTTTAAGTCTGAAAATGTTGGTTTTATTAAGGGTTCAGGTTTTTTTCCTTTTACCACTGATCATTGTGGAATGAAGAAGTGGAAAATCTGCTCTATGTGGGTTGGGTGGAGTATGTGTAGAATTGAAATTGAGTTAGTGTAACACATGAACATCTGTGCCTTGAGGTGGCTGGCAAACCTTCGGTTCTTGTTTATCAGGGTTTTCAGTGATGAAACAAATGCATTCCTGTGTGGAATAGGTTTAAGCAATCTGTGTGAATGATGGTTGGGGTGCTGGGTTTGTTTCTTAAAGGAACAGTTTAAGCTTTTTAAAACATCCTGTAGAAGTTTTTCTCAAAAAAAAATATATATTTCAATTCATAGAGCCTGCTGCTAATGAGCAGCAGTGGGAAAGAAGCTATTTCTGGAATCATCTGAGGCATTTCGTGGTAAATAGTGCTTTTCCTTGCCAGGTACAGGGCTGCAGAAAGGTTTTTGGCCTCCATGACTTAAATGACCACTGTCAGAGGCTATCAGGGTTGTTTACTGACGTGCTTCCAAGTGCTTGAACAACCACAGTCATTCTTTTTTTTTTATTTGTGGAGTATGTACTGGGACTGCTTCATAAAGTCACTTCTTTCAGTTGCTGTTGTGTGGTAAATTTCTGTATTACCTGTGCTAATAAACTCTTTTATAAGCAGAGAAGGGTCAGATTTGGGATCTAAATGCTTAGTAAGCTACTTGATGATGTGGAATATGTTTAAAGCAGTGATTAAGAAGAATGCTTTTAATTTTCTTTCTTCAGTGACATTTAGAATTTTGCAACACTGCCAAACAGTAATTAGCGGTGTACTAACTGCTTAGTTTCTGACAGTAGCGTAGAATTCCAGATCTTCCTGTGAAGTGCAGAAAAAGGAATTCTTGATGCTTAATTGTCCTAAAATGGGCAGCTCCACAGACAAGACTTGTAGAGATGGGTAAGTGATCTTGGGAACAAAAGCCAGAACTAAGACTGTTGAGATTGTTGTTGTCCTAGGTGAATTCTCCAGTAACAGCACCTGGTGTTCATTTCCCTCCTCCTTTTCCCTGAGCTTTTTCCCTCCCCTCTATTTCACCAAATGATTAGAATTCTCCGGGGTGTCACAGCTTCATTTAGAGACAGAACATGCCCCATGGCGGTATGGTCACCCTAGTGGGAGGGTCAAAGCGTCTGCAGGCAGAGAATCCAGGACTTGAGCCTTGTGTGCTCTGTGTAAGTGCTCTGGGCAGTGAGCACCTGAGGTCCCATTCTGTACAGTGCTGCACCACTTTTTCTCACTGGGCATTGAATAAAAATAGCTGTGGCTGCTCTCTCTTACATGGATAGAGCATCCCTATCATGTGGTTCTGTCCTTCGCACATGGATCTGTGTAATGCAACTACACGTGGCTTTGTTCTGCCAAAATGGTGCCAGTTGTGGGGATACGCACCAAGTGAGATTTTAAGCATGAGTGGCTTTTTCTGATGAAAATCCTTTAAACAATGAAGTCCTGTGTTTCAAAGATGGCCAGCTTGGTCACACCTCTCCCAGCTCTCCTATGTTAGTTTATTTCTAGGAGGTGAGATAGTGACTATGAGAGTCATTGCAAATAACTCTTCTTCCTTGTTCTGCATTTTCTCTTCTGCTTGGACTGTATGTAGTGGTTGAGGAGTACTGTTTTTTATATTCTTCTTTCCCCTCAGTAGCAGTTTCGTGCCTGTTACTCTTAAGTAATGTGTAGGCAGTTGTACAGGTAATAATCTTCCTATATAGCACCTTTCATCCAAGAACCTTTAGCAAGCTATGTAAAGATGATCAGCTTTCTAACGTCTAGTAGCATTGGAAATTATTCTGTCTGCTTTACAGATGGTTTCCTGAGATAGTGAAGGAAAGCATAACCACAGAAGAATGTGAATCAAGAGTCCTTGGTTCTGCTTTCCCTCTAAGAAATGCTGAAGAGCAACTCCACCGATATTTAAGGGGACCAAGCTGGCCAAAATTTAGGAATGGGGAGTAGAGGAGAAGAGAGATGGCGAAAAGAAATTTGATGGTTCAGAATAAGGATGAAGAGTCACAAGAGCTTCTGCTGCATCTTTCGTAATGAAATCCAGAAGCACTGTCACTTCTGGTGTTTCATCAGGTGATTTTAGCCTGCTAGTGACTTCTTGTGGAGCTGTCAGCTGGAGTTGGTTGGTAATTTTATTTTGGCAATATCATAATATGAAAATGACAAATTTTACATAAATAGGTATTAATTTATTTAATAATTAGTACTAGAGGCTTAATTTTGGTGTTTTTCACTTTGGCTGAATTTAAATCACTTGAGTCAAAATGTTTTACCTGTTTGCCTGAAAACCTTTTGAGAGAGTTTTCGGTTGTGGTTTTTCAGATTTTGCAGTAACAATAGTAAAATTTAAATAACTTCTTTTCCTTCCTGTGATTAAAAATCACATCACAGTAATTTTGTTGAGGAGTGATCTTCATAATGCTTCACTTCAGAGGCTTAAAACTTTGGCTGTTTGGTCTTGAGTATTAGATGTGCTTTTTAGCAAGTTTAGTTTTAATGTCAGTATTTAATAACTTCTAACTTATCTTGCAGCATATGATTTTTGGATATGATAACATTTTTGAGCATTTGTATATATCAAGGATAATACAACTTAGGCCTCATAAAAGGAGAGCATTGTACAGCTTCTAATCAATTTGAGAGTGACGATCCTCCCCGTCTGCTCCACAGCAGTAGAAGGACAACCATCTAAAGGCATTGTGCCGATCTGAAATTCCCAATTTCTTAGGAAATTGCACCCTCTGCATAAAAAGAAGGAATGCTGTCTATATGTTGAAGTGGGCTGAAGCCTGTTTGTGTTTGTGCTCTTTAATATATCCAAGGAGTTAGACCTGCAAGAGAGAATTTTGAGATGTTGCATTTTTTAAGAAGCTTCCGTAGTCAACAATGAATGGCTGAGGTTTTCATAGTTATTCCCTGACTTTTTTTCCTAATGCTTTTTAAATTTCCATTATTTTTGTTGAAGGCCCAGCAGGACATATTAGTGTACTTCCACAGGAATGGTTTTTAAGTGTTATTAAAACTGCAGATGAGACTCTTTAGCCCAGAGAATTTGAACTTACTGTGTATAGACATGCCATGTTGGAGAGTGATTTGTTGTTTATTTTCTGTTTGAAATGGAAGACATTTACAGTAAACTTCTGTTGAGTATGGTATTTAGTTCACAAGTTCAGACACTTAATCAGTTTTCAATTGAATTATGCTGTTCTGATGAACTTAAAGGGATACATACTATTCTTAAAAAAAAGGCCAAACACACCTTATCCCATCTTTTTTTTATAACTAATACTTGAGTTTAACCTTTTAATTGATAAAATTATTCTTTCTATTTAGTCCTTAATAGTCTGAAAGTTGATAATAGCCAGGACTTTTTTAACAGCAAGCAGCAAGTTTAGTTGGTGTTATGCATGTTGGCCTTCTGAAAAGAAGGAATAACTTTCAATCTTTGGTACAGTCTGTACTGTTTGGTCCTAATAGTGGGGTCTTCATGGCTATTTTCTCATTCTGTAAAGTGAGATTCCTATGCTAAGCAGTGAAGAATCGTGGACACATAGACTCTGATTTTTAAATCTGTAGTAGCCTATGAGAGTTTAGTGCAGTTCTGCAATGTTTGGTCCATAGAATTTCACCCTCACTTCAAAAAGCTAGCAAACATGGAGATGGTTTGTGTTACTCAGTGAAAATCTCTTCATTATGTGCAGTCCAGTCAGCCAAATGGTTAGAATTTAAATAATTTCCATTGATTTAATGTCTTTATATTGTCTTCGTTAATTCAGATACTTTTTTCTGGATGAAATGCAGTATAGAAGAAGCTCGAGAAGAGCCTTTTTGTGGGAATCTGGCATTTATAGTTTAGCAGGGGTTCAGTAGCTAAGAAATGTTTTATTAATAGCTGAAATAATTTACTGACCCTTATTTCACATTAAAATGACCGGAGTTTGACACTAAGATGACAGCTGGTTAATACAACTTGAGATGTTAAAGTGCTTGAGTATATGTAAATATTTTGACTGATGTCCTAATTGTGTTGGAAGATGCTTTTAGAAATGTCCTTGTTGCAGCAGTTTACTGCAGTCCCCATTTTTTTGAGAATAATATTATAAAAGATAAACTATCTGCTGTTTTCAGAGGACATAGATAGAATAATTAAGAACGTACAATTGACCCCTGTAAAAAAAAGGCTGTATGCATTTTATACTGGTGCTCAACCATATTGTAAGAACTGCTGAGTATAAAATTAGAGATTTCAGATTTCTCTAGTTTGATCACTTAAAAAAATAATGCTTGACAAGTGGTCTACTTTGTCTGGTTTTTATGTATATAAACATGTTTAATTCCTTAGAATATACAGTAAATACATTAATAACCTATTGGCTGAGCTAATTCAGTCAATGGAAATGTAGGGGTCAAAAGCTGAAAGCTGTTCAGCAAGAGATGTCGCTGTATCTTGAAATTCTGTGAAACTTCAAAAAAAAACCCTAAGTTTTATTACATTTAAAGTGTTTAAAGCTTGATTTCAAGTAGTTGGAGCATTTTCATGCTTTTTTATTCCAAAATGTTTTGCAAAATGCTTCACGCAGTCTTAGTATCCTTCGTATATGGCATAATGCTTTATTCTGTTGAAAAATATACAGAATTGTACAGAAGTTCTTTTTTTTTGAAAGAAGTAGATTAAAGAATAAGAAGTAATAATCCAAAATTAGGTGTGACCATTAAAGTAAGATTGGAATAGGATAGAGGGAATATTAAGGAGGCAAAACATCAGGCTTTTCTACCATCTATAAGTCCAGTGGGGAACAATGAGAGCTGGAAGAAATGAGGCTTGTTGCACTGGAAATTTGCATCTTACAGGTTGATTGCAAGTTCCAACCAGGTTTTTTTCTGCTGTGGGGCATTTTACAGTGTGTGGTATATATGATATAGATTATATTCTATTTGAACATGGTCATTCTGCGTATTGAAATAGGTGCTAATTTGGGCTGATTTTATGCATCTTTTACCAGGGCTGGTTTTCAGTGGATCTATTCCCTGAGTTGCTCCAGCTGAGAGCCATCTTGGTTCTTCCAAGTACTCTTTAGTTTGCCTACTACCTCTGCTCATGAAATTCATCAGAAACTTGCTTTCTTTTCCAGCATATCATACATGATTTTTAGAAGAATTTGTATTTGCAAGTCCACCCACAGATGGGTTTTATGGTGAGAAAATAAAAAAGCTAAAGAAGCAGCTGGAGAGATAAAACATACACGGGAAACCAGAAATGGTCAAGCTGTTGTAGCAAGGAGTGTACCGATGGGGCTTCACCTGATATTATTCATGTGGGTATCTGTTCCTACATCTCAGCTCACAGGGGAGTGCCAGTAATAGGGTATTAGTGTGCTTTGATACTCTTGAGATTCCTCTCCATCCTTCAGATTTGGATCAAATTTGCCACTGGACCCAAAATTTGGGAGTCTGCAGGTGTACTGGAAGAATCATGGACATGAAGAAAACCTGACAAATAATTATTTTATGCACGTGTATACACAGGATGATGTTTTGTTTTTCGTAAGATGCTTGAGCTGAAAATTAGTAAGACTTAAAGTATGCTAGAGAGAGGAATCATCAAATGAAAAGGCAGGATAAGACTGTATGAAGAATTGCGCAGATTTAATCATAGAAAAGCACTTTCTAAGTAATTATTTATTTATTTAATAGATTCAGTGTATATTTAAACCTTTCAACACAGAATCCAAAGGAAGGGTCCCATATCAGAGCTTAGTCACCTGGAAAGGAGTAGATTTACCATTCTTAGTGCCTGAAGTTTTTCCAACCATGCCATGTATTTGGGAGTTAATAAAAAGTGGAATCCCAGAGGTGTAGTCCCCAGTACTCATTGGTTTAAAGTGCCCAGCAGCCTGGAGAATTTGTAGTTCTCAGGCTTGGTCCCTAGCCACTGTGAGGACATAGAAGGCTTTTGGATCAAATGCTTGAATCAAAGTAAGTGTCATGATATTCAGTTTGACACCAACAAATACTGTATGCAAAAGATTAGTAGGATATAGATGCATTGAATGAAGGTTTCCCATCTAAAAAAGAATCACCCCATTTTGCAGTGCATCAGTTTTTATGCCATTCTGTGGCACAGAAGCTGGCAGGGTGGTGGTGAGTTCATTAGCTTGAAGTGAAGCAACTTGTTCAAGAGGTTCAGTGGTAGCAGATGAAACAATACTCTTATCTGCCTTGAGGCATGAAGGAATGGAGCTCTGATGACAAAAAATGGTCATGTGAAGTTTCTGGGAAAGTACATAAAGAGCTTCAGTTTGGCTGAGAATCTTAGCAATTTGAGACTATAGCCTGATGGATACCCTCTACAAGTATGACAAATTTGTATCATTATAGATAAAGATAAGCGTTCCAGAAAGGAGGGAGCACATCTGTACAGATATACAAGCAAGGAAATGTAACATAAGCATAAAGTACAACATGAGGAGATATTTTTATAAGAAGTTTTCTTGGGACAGTGGTTGTTTCAAAGAGATCATAATTTAATTAGCAGAAGGCAGGTCTGGCCACAGTAACAAGTTCACTCTTACTTGGTTGTAGTGCACCTTCCATTGCCTTATTTTGGTTTACTGAAGAAATGTAATAGGAATCTGAGACCTGGGTTGAGGTGAGATGTTTACACCTCTTGTGCTGTTTACAGAATTAACAAACTGGTTGTGGCTTACAATCAGTAATTTAAGATATGCTTTGTCTTCTCTGCTTGAAGCCTAACCAGGAATTTCATCTAGATAAAAATTAAATTGGACTTAAAATTGCTTCCATCGTATTTATATGCACATAAACAATAATCATAGCATAGACCTTAATAGTGTTGCAACTGGAATATTGGTGTAGCTTTGCTCTGCAGTTGCAGGGATAGCTGTAGTACCTCCAAAGAGAGATCTGCTGTTAGAGTAGCTTGTGCTCAGGAACTTCTCAAAGATCAGCAGGTTATCTGAGGTGTGAGCAGTTGTTGCTCTTACTTGGATTGTTTTCTTGTCTGTATTGAGAACTATTTGTTGTAGGGGTTAAGATCCCTTATATGAAAGCAAACAAATGAAGAGCTTTCTTTAAAAGCTTCTAGGAAGTTGATATTGATGTTGGAGCGAAATCTGGTATCCTTAATGAGCAGTTCAGCTGCCTAGCAGGAAGTGGCCCATATGACAATCCACAGATAATATAACTAGCTTTATGGACCTGTATTTTCAACATGACCTTAACCTTCCACCCTCCTTCCCCAGCAACCTAAATAAACAAACTAGGCACATAATTCAATAAAATCACTGCAGCTGGTTTTGTTGCTGAGTGGCAGTTCTGCTTGAATGAGTGCACAGGTAAGATGTGTAGGGCTGAAACCTCACTGATCATTTAAAATTGTGTAATACTTATGTAAGGGATTCTTTCATATTCTATCCACCACCATATTTTTTAGCAGCACTTAGTGAGTAGGGAGGTGGTTATTTGTGATGCTGTTTCTTTTGAAGTCTTTTTTCTGTACTATAAAATATAATATTCTTTTTTTAGGGAGGTCACTTCTAATGAGTATGAATGTGACAAGGTTCTGTAATCTCTGCTGCCACTTGTGTATCCAGATTAACAAGGCACTGAATCCAAGCTAGAACAGCCTGCTGTGGAGTGCACATCACTGTTAGCTTTAATTTCACAAGAGCACAGTTACATGGCTTTTAGTTTGCTTGGAACACCAACTGAGGGAATTCATACCTGCAGAAAGCATGAAGCCCTTTTTAGCCAGAATTGATTTGGCCAAATATACCATGTGGGCAGCTTTCCACAGCACTTTCTTTTAAAAGGAACTGCTTAACACAGTTGTTAATTAATTCCTAGGCTGATGTAATGTATGCATTTTACTGTTTCTTTCCCCTGCAATACTATTTGGAGCTCTGATGCATCATGTATTCCTGCTGTCCAAGCCAGACAGAAGGGTGAGAAGTTATGCTCAGGATAAAGAGAGCAGAACTGCTTCTTTCAGAAATACTGATCTGAGCAGATGGGTTTAATGATAGTAGAGCCTGGCAGCCTGATGATACAGTGCTGACTTACCACAGATCTGGGCTCATGCTAGTGCCTTAAGGCCCTGAATTGCCTCTGTATCACAGAGAGAGAATGTTATATGCAGTACCCAGCACCTTAAAAAAGCAAAGTTCGTTTAAAGGCTAGAGGGAATAATTCAAATTAAACAGTTAATCTAAACAAGCAAAGTCATATTAAACAAATATTAAAAGAAACCACGTTCCATCAGAGTTGTTTCTCTTCTGTCTTTTAAAGTAAATAAAACAAGAATGACAAAAAAACTAAAATGAAATTATTTTTCTATCAAATGTTTTAGTTCACTGGCATTCATGTACAATGAATATTCATACACAACTTCATATTCATATTTGGATGAAGATTCTAAAGATTTAGTTTGCACTTTCCACATTAATATTTTTTTGTTGAAATCCACAGTTGTGTTTTGCCTTTTAACTTGTATAAAATGTTCAATTTCGTTAATTTACAAGAAGGTATGTATAATTTTCTAGAGATTCCCTGCATTTATTAAAAATTGATCAATTCAAGCTATGATAAGATGAAAGCTCTCATATTTTGAAGATGACTTTAATCATTCTTTTGTGAATTTAATTTGCTTTTCCAGCCCCGGGCCTCACTGCAATTGTTGGAGGGCGCCCCAGAGTGTAAGTTAACTTTTGGTCATTAACTTGTTGTAATGGGTGATGATAATGTTCCTACCAGTCACCATCACAACCTTCCCCAGCTTGGGACAGCAATCACAGAAGCAACTAAATCTTCCTGTGCCACTCTGTGCTTAATAACTGATAAGAAGATAGTAGTGAGTTCTATATGAGATACATGAAAACAGTAAAAATTCCTTATTGAATTAAATGTGAGTTATGTAGGTTTCTGATCAGCTCATAGCGATGTCTTTGCTTAATAAGCTGTAGGGAAAACTTGAAATGCAACTTCGGGCCAAGGCAGTGGCTTGATCACATTAATACATGCAAATTTCTGGACCAGTTTTCTAGCTATCAGTTTGGAATATGGGCCCATCAAATTAGCATTTGTACGAGCACACTTCCCCTAGAAATGTAAGGTCAAATGCTAGAACATCCCACAAAATTATAGCATGAAACCATTTCATGACTGAGCTGAACATAGTAATGTTGAGCATGTTTTAAAAAAAAACATGGCTTGATTCAGTTTTGTTCTAGATGTGGTTTAAATTTTGTGGTGATTTTTATTTATATTTTCATGCTTATTCATCTAAAACTTACCTGTCATTTAGCAAATACTGCACATGAAGACAGGAGAAGAACCTGTGGCGCTATTTCCAGTAGCTGGCCTAGGTATCAATGTGGGGCTACTGACAGTGTAGTCGACTTCAATGTCAAGAAGCATATAATTTGTCAAGAAAATATTTTTTGCTGTTTCGGCTACCTCCGCTCAGTAAAATTTTCTTCAGTGTTTTAAACAAAATCCTATATTCGTAATAATGGAATTTAAAGAGTTTTTACACTTCTCAGGCTTTCCAAAGTTGGTCAAAAAACCATTGTTAATCATGGTTGAATGGATTTAATTTCCCAAGTATTTGAAGTATGAATAGTCCAAAGGTGTATGATCAGCCAGTTTTGTTAATGTCTAGGTAAATGCATTTATGCTTATTGTTTTGTGTGTCTAGGTCTCCAGTTTTGAAGCCATTTTTCTTCTATTATCCCAAAAACAATGTTCAGGTAAGACTTGCTGCTTAAAGTCTGAATTTTCTTTTCTTGGAAGTAATTTAAAAAGTCCTGCTGATTCTGACATTTTTTGGTGACTTTCACTAATAATACTGCAAAGTAGTCTGGTTTAAAATTAAAATATTTATATATTTTAAAAAAATAAATATTTAAATATTTATTTAATATATTTAAATATTTAAAATTAAAATATTTTTCCTGCAATACTAATGTTATTCACACAGAATGTTTTGCAACAGTTGAACTTGCCAGCCTTCCATTTTAATTACTGCCAATTTTTAAATATCTTGCATCAAGACTGAGCTTCTCTTTTCAGGTTCCTGGAATTGTAGGTTTAAATTATTTTACTGGATTTGCAAAGAGTGCTTAAGAAAATTGTAGACTTTCTTGGAGGTTATTGGAGTCTCTTTCAAGAGTAGGCGGTTGGGCGTACAAAGAGTGGAACATTAATCTTGTGAACTTAGATACATCTTCTGAGTCTTTGGGGAGTGGTATATTTTGTGTATGCTACTGGAAATAAATACTAAAATAATTGAATTTCCTCTGATTCAACAGATTTTGCCTTAACAAGAGAGTTGGGCTTTTTCTTTCCATATATCCTGTCTATGAAAATAGAAGTAGTAATTTCTCTTCCTGCCTATGTTACAAAAACTGTCAAATTATGAAAGCCTGTGCAACTATTGGGCCATCATGGAGGAACCTGTGACTCTGTGGCCCTATTCAGTTCATAGCAATGGTTTCTTTCAGTCCAGGAATTTACAGTTCAGATATCTAGGCAGCCCTAGGTTAGAAATTACAGTGCAAGATGACATGTTAATCTAGAGCCTGCTTCTTTGCTGTGATGCATGTTCCCCTCTCTAGTTTGAGGTTTTCAGGATAAACTTGAAGAAACTGGTTTTGCTGAAACCATGAAGTGTTTGTATTTATAAACATTGTCTCTGCACTCCTGAGTGCCATCAGATACTGAAATTATCCTTTGGAAACTGCAGACAAAACTGCATATATGCCCTTCTTTTTAAAGTAACTTGAAACTGTTGCATCCGTTTCGTGTCATGGCACCATAATACGGAGCCTTCTCACCCATCTACCATCAAGAAAGTGGCCAAAGGCTGGAATGTTGGTCTGTGTTGAGCCACAGCTATTGTCACAGGCTTCTGCTTAGGGTGGCTCAGGGAAGCTTTGGGAGCACAGGCAGCAAGTGAAAAAGTGGGCAAGGAACAAACAAAAGGGGGAACAAACAAAACAGCTTAATCAGAAAGAGATTGTTTTGTTTTCGTTCTTTAACATTCGTACAGTGCTTAGCACAACCAAGCCCTATTCTTTTAAGTAGTATTTGTCATTAAAGGAAGGTATTTTAATTTCACAGCTTTACAGAGAAGATGCCATTTAATTATTAAATCTAAGTTAATTACAAATTCTTCACAGTGGAAAAGCATTTTTAAAAAACCCACCTTTCTTATTGTTCAAAGTTGAAGTACTTACTTTTATCATCACTTACATTTTGCCTTACACAAATGGCTTGTCTTTGCCAAGTTTAGTGTGAAATCATTATCTTTATAGAAGTTTAGCCTACTACTGTGTTGTTCAAATTCAGTATTAACTTGCTTAATTAGCACTGGGTTCCAGACTTGGTAAAATGCTGTTGAAATTAAACAGTAACAGTAATTTGACAAGGGAAGAAAACAGTGTGTCATTTACTCTTTTCAGTACAGAAAATCAAAGTCCTTGCTCTGTGTAACTAATCTGATTGGGTCACTGATATGCTGTCAGCAAGATGCAATGTGTCCTATCACTGTTGTCCTGCAGTAATATTGAGGGTAAAAATGTGGTGTGATTGAAGTCCTTGATTCAAAATTTTAGCCATATTTTAAAAACTATTGTCCAGTAAGAGATTACAGTGTAAGGTATGAATTAACTGATTTTCTAAATTAGAAGTTCAGTTACAAAGAGTCTAGTTGCTGTAGGTCAGCATTTGACCTAAAACTAAAAAAATTCCATAAGCAGATTATGAGTTATGTTAACATTGCTACAGTGGGTTCTTTTCTTTTGTGTTTGGCAATACCTTTCTGGGTGTTGGTTTGGATTCAATGTCTTGTTTGTTGTTTCCACTGCTTTTATGCAACTGTACTGATTTTATCATAGATCACCAGTGGTTTTACTGTTCAAATAGTAGTTGTTCTCCGTTTATGCTTTGAAGGTAACCTAAAACTTTAATGTAGGGAGAAACTGCAGCAAACCTACTGAAGGCAAGTCATTATTAGTTATTCTTGAAGGACAATCTTCAGAAAGAGTGCTGACTAGAGTAATTTTGCATTTGCTTACAACTTAGCACTGATAACTGTTGTAGCTAAGTTTGTTTATATTGTTTTTTTCTGGAAGTCTAACCTGATTGTGTCCGAATCTTTCATACTGGGAGTCTTCCAATACGGATGAAATGGGTGCCACTCACTTCATGTCCGGTCAGTGGTCCCACAGGTAAAAGTGAAGGGTAGCCTGCTGTGTGCATACTTCCTACATACTTCTGCTTAATCAAAAGGATGCTTATGTTAAAAGCTGAGATACTGATCCATATGTATATCAGAGAGAAAGACTTTTTTTTTTCCCCCCCGATATTGTTGGAGGTGTTGAGCCACTTGATCCATGGCTGGTGCTTCTTTGTCTCCCCAGGTCATTGCTGCCAATCAGTTGGGATGCAGTGATAAAGTGCTGCACACAAATTGCTGTCCTGTGGGTTATAGGAATTGAGCTTCTTCTAGATCTGTGGGTAGCTGCATGTTGGTCAGGTCATAATAAATCATCTCTAGCATGGCTAATTTCTTCAAGAACTAGATACCTCCCTGCATTGTGGTCCTCTTATCTGGGTGACATACAGCATTTTCCTTGAAGGGCTATCTTTTCTTCAGACTTAACAGGAGTCGTCTTCAGAGGCTGAGGACCTGGGCCCCTTTTTCAAATGCCTGCTTCCCTACTCTCTAATTACAGGCTACTATCTCCGTTATCCCAGCTTCATAGCAGCCAGGTGATAATGTGCTGACCTGAAAGACAGGAGAAATACTTTTGCATATCCCACATCTGACTCAAAGATAGTTATCTTGTTCTGTCTCTTTCTCCTGTTCTTAAGATGGCCCTGCTTCATCCTCATTTACAAGCTGAGTTTTGTGTCTATTTTTTGTATATAGGAGTGACTGATAATTAGGAGGGGTTAGTCCTCTTATTCCTCTGCAGTGCTTGTAACTAGGGTTGGAGTAGCTGCAGGGCTTTTGTTTTATCATCAGATCTAGAGACTTTCTTTTCCCCTTGAGAAGAATAGTGTCAGAGTTTGGTAGACCTGGGCCAGGATGTTGCAGTGATTTGTGTCTCTCTGGAATTGCCAAGGTGACAGCATACTTTTTCCAAATATTTTACTGGTTTTTCTGGATTCTGCACTTGGTCAAAGTTCCAAAATGCAAGCTGCTCACAGTCCTGTGCACTTGCCCATACCACTTGTTGCACCTTGCCATTATTAGCTATCCAGCCTCAGGGCAGATCGGACAGTCATAAAATGTTAAGGGGTGGAAATGGACCTTAAAGATCATCTACTCCCAACCTTCACTGCCATGGGCAGGGATACCTCCCACTAGACCAGGTTGTTCAAGGCCTTAACCAGCCTGGCTTTGAACACCTCCAGGGACAGGGCATCTCTAACGTACCTGCGCAGCTTGTTTCAGTGTCTTCACCACCCTCACAGTGAATAATTTCCTCCTAATATCTAACCTAAATTTCCCCTTTTTCAATTTGTACCCATTACCCTTGTCCTGTCACTACAGTTCTTTACAAAGAGTCCCTCTCCAGCTTCCATGTAGGCCCCTTCAGATACTGGTAGGTTGCTATGAGGTCTCCGCACAAGCTTCTCTTCTCCAGGCTGAACAGCCCTAACTCCCTCAGTCTGTCTTTGTAGGGAATGTGCTCCAGTCCTTTGTGAACTTGGTCTTCTCTGGACTTGCTCCAGCAGGTCCATGTCCTTCATATTTTGGGGACACCAGCACTGTACACAATTAAAGGCCACATGCCTTTTGCTGCAGCTCAGTATTTGACTGACTTTCTGGGCTGTGAACGTACACTGATGGGTCATGTTGAGTTTTCCATCAACCATCACCTCAGAGTCTTTTTCTGCAGGGCTCATCTCTGAGAAGTAGTCTTAAATAGCTGCTTAAACATAAAACAAGACCTGGAACACATTCACAAGACGGGCCAGCAGTGTGCCCAGGTGGCCAGGAAGGCCAATGGCATCCTGGCCTGTATCAGCAATAGTGTGGCCAGCAGGACCAGGACAGTGGTCATCTCTTTGTGTTCAGCACCAGTCAGGCCACATCTCAAGTCATGAGTCTAGTTCTGGGCCCCTGAAGTTAGGAAGGACTTTGAGGTGCTGAAGCACATCCAGAGAAGCTGGCAACGCTAGTGAAGGATCTGGAGCACAAAGTCTCATGAGGAGCACCTGAGGGGGCTGTGGTTGTTTAGCCTGGGGAGAAGGAGGTTCAGGGGAAAAACCTTATGACACACTACAGCTACCTGAGAGGAGGTGGAGTCATCATATCTGGAGGTGTTTCTAAGGAAAGACTGGGTGTGGCACTTAGGTCTAGTTGACATGGTAGTGGTGTTGGATCATAGGTTGGGCTTGATAATCTCAGAGGTTTTTCCCAATCTAATTGATTCTGTGAAGACGTAATGATAGGGAAATGCTAATTTGAGCATCCCAGGATATT